>CM038216.1:159722066-159863475 GCA_021442155.1 Cymbidium sinense
TTCCAATCAATGGGCTCTATTTGAAGAAATACTATCCATAAGATCATGTTTGAAAATAATTATCTTCAAAAATTTGGTTCTAATTCATCAAAATATTCTCTTCTTTTGAAGCATTGTTTGCTTATTTGCAAATCCGCCATGACATGTTTAGGGTAGGTATAAGGGAACCCAAGAGACATCTATCTTTCTTTCATAACACGAACACAAATTGAACATGATTACCAAGCACTACTAGAATAGGTGTGAGAGAACCCAAGAGGCATCCTACTTCGACTAGTACAACTAAGTTAGGTATAAGAGAACCCAAGCGACATCCTTTCTTGGTGGAATCACAACTACCATTCATGGCACCATTTTATCAACTCTTAAGCATGTTTTAGGATAGGTGTAAGAGATCCCGAGCGACATCCTTTCCTCTTTTAAACACAAACACATATCTTTTATCTCGAAATATTGATGTGGGAGCAAGCCCCCTATGACACTCACTCATTAGCTGCTCTAGGTCGGGCTGACATGCTATGTCGCTAGTATGTCGCCCCAAGGATCACTTGTCCGGTGGATGTGAGTGCCCACGCTTTCTTCCTAACTTGACCATTACAACTGACGAGCACCTTGTTAGTTTAGTAGGCCTCACTGCACGGCCAGTAAGCTACCTCATGTTGACTCTATTTAAGAGGATGTAAGCCTACATGCTTTCTTCTTGAACTAGTCATCATGCACTGACTAGTTTGAGTATATTTAAGGCTTAGGATAAGTCCCCTAGTGGCTCCTTTCCTCTTGACTACTTATGAGTTGGTATAAGTCCCTATGGCATTCTCCTAGGTCGATTGCACCCAACCCAAAGATAGACTATCGTAATCGCCCACCAGGATGATATAAGTCCCTGATGCTTTCTTCCTAGGCTGATTGTCACAAACTGACTGGCACCTTAAGTTGGTTGATGTTCGCTATGTTGACAACGACTCACTCAGTGGATACACCATGTTTGGTAGATATAAGTCCCCACACTTTCTCATTGAGTTGGCCAAATTCTATCATTATCTTCTCCGAGTTTTGGATAAAGCCCTTAGTGGCCCCTCCCGAGCACTCTATTTGGATCATGCCTTTAACCCCACTTATTACCACTTACTCTTAGATTGAACAATATCCCTTTTCTTATAGTCATCCTTGTGGTTAGAGAATTTGTTCAACGGATGCACAGATTCTCCCTTGGTTTAGTAAATCTGAGATAAATCTAGGCTGATATAAGCTTCTTCTCAGTGTGATCCCTCACAAATCAGCAGGGTCCATGATAAACAAACAAACAAATAAATCTATTCACTTGTGGATTAGGAATTCAAGCCCCCCCCTTTCCCAAGTAGACATCCTATGTTTAGGCAGTGTTAGCAGAACTCCCTTAGGAATTGTCTGACTACTCTTGAGTAGAGATAAGTCCCCAGGTTAGCACTCTCTCAGTAGTCACCCTTAAGTTAGGTTCAATCTATTTTTCCCCAAATAGGTTACCCCGACGATCATTTTGTTCTGAAGACTAAGCATGACTATCACAAACTGATGGGCATCTCTAAGTCAAGTTGACATGTTACCTTACTAACGTGTCACCCCAGTGGTTTTTTTTCAGGAAGATGTGAGCCCCCATGCTTTCTTCCCTGAATTAACCATTGCAAACTGAAAGGCACCCCTTCGGTTGGATAGTTCTCCCCTGGAAACTACTCCCTTTGGATTGGTAAATCTGAAGTTAGGCCCTGACCCCTACTCAGTGCAGTCCATCACAAATCGATGGGATCCATCAAATATAATTAAAAAATAAAATTAATTTTGACTATCTTTGAGCTGATTTAAGTTCCCTAGCGGCATTCACTCAGTAGTCAGCCTTAGGTTGGGTTCAATTCAATGTGTCGCCAACTGATCACCCCTAGGACTGATCCCTACTTTGGAAGATGTACATCTGCAATTCTTTCTCCCTAGTACAGCTGCTACACATTGAAAGGCAACTCCTTTGGTTGGATAGTCCTACTATGTGGTTAGTAGACTACCCCTTTGATTGGTAAATCTGAAGTAGGCTAAGGCTGACATGGTCCCTACTCGGTGCGGTACATCACAAACCAACAGGGACCATCTCAAAATTCAAAATTTAAAATCTGAAATAAATTCAATCAACCTCCCTAGTGGGGTCAAATTAAACAAACAAATCAATCAACATCTCCTCAGTGAGATGCAAATATTTTCATTTCCCCTAGTGGAATCAATTCAATCCAACCCGAACTTGCTCCCCTAATGGAGGGTTCACATTTTCATCCCAATGGAACTTAAATTCTAATCCCCAGTGGAATTCACAACCTTTTTATCCCTAGTGGATAACTTGAACCTTTTCCCCTAGTGGAGGGCTCACTTCTATCCCTAGTGGATTCCTCCTTCACTCTCTTATTTCTTTAACATAAGTGAAGTTGCATTGCATGAAGCTCTTGATTCCTTCTACACCTCAGGTTTAGCAGTAGATCATTTCTGTTAATGCTTACGATCGTTCGAGCATTGTTGATTATCTTGGTCAACACCAACACGAGCAGTATGCCTTGTTAGTCACACCACACCTATTGGGAGCCCTTTGTTGACCTCACTTTTGGAGTGAGCTTTCAACTTCTCCATCTTAGACATATGATTGCTCTAGACACTAAGAGTTCCTAAGTCTTAAGACACTTCTATTGATTAGGTGAAAACTTAACCTAACCCTAGATACTTAGAAGAGTTAGTCATATGAATAGGTTATGCCTTAGGGGTATTAGGAGGACTTGCCTACCATATAGTTTGAACCAAATCCTTGCTTCCTTCTTTCAAGTCAAACTTCAAATTCAAATCAAACCTTAAATCAATTCCAACTCAATTGATTTTCTCAAATCATAAATCAATTCCAAACTCCAAAGGTTTTCATAACCCATTTATATTCTCATTTATATTCAAAAATATAAATGAAATATAAATTCAAATACCAAAATCAATTCAAAACTCAAATCCAAATACTCTTTCAAGTCAAATTCTTGAACTTAGCTCAAACCAAATCCAAATCACTCTAAACTCAAAAGATTTTCTCAGAACCCGTTTATATTCTCATTTATATTCACAAATATAAACGAAGTATAAATTCAAATAACCAAAACTAAACCCAAAGTTAAACCAAAATCCAACTTGTACTCTTTCAAGTCAAATCCTTGAACTTAGCCAAATAATTCTCAAATCAATCCAAACCCTTGGATTTTCTCTTCAAACTATCACTCCCTCAATCACATACACAAATATAAACATGAACTATAATCACCAAACCAAAATTAAACTAACCCAAGCCAAACCCATGTTCATCCTTTTGACTTGAAATTACCAAATGAACCAAAACCCATTTGACTCCAAATCACTTGCAATTGGATTTATATTTCCATCATAAGTCCATATGTGAGTTCAACCTTACTTAAAATAAGCCTTGATCAAACCAATTAACCCATTTAGGCTCACTTGACCCAAAGTGACCTAAAGGACCTTTTGAGCCAAATTCTAAACCAACCCAAATTGGATTGAACTAAGCCCATCTAAGCCTCACATTGTGAGCAACAATCATCCTAGGATGATCAATCACTAAAATTGGGTCAAACCAAGTCAAACCTAACCTTTGACCAAGTCAACACTTAGCCCAAATGAAACCTAAACAAGCCAAAATTCACTATAAGCCAAATTGATTGAAATCATTGATCTAAATCAATCCATAATCACTAATGAACATGATCAAGCCATCAATTAAACCAAACCAAGCCTAATTGACCACTTGACCTAAGTTGACCCAAATTAACCTAAAAAGTCAAAATAGGTCAAATCTTGATCTAAGCTAAATTGATTGCAACCAAAGGGTCAAATTCATTCCAAATCACTTGTTGAACTTGACCAAAGCCTCAATTGACCAATTAGATCGAACCTGGCCTAATTGACCATGAACCCAACTTGACCTAAAAGGTCAAACAACTTGAAATCAAACCAAATCAAAATTCATTGAAACCAAAGCTTGCAATACATTTCAATTGATCAACCAAGCCTAAACCAACCCGTGACCAAACCTAATTGGGTTAAATGGGTCAAATTTGACCTAAATGAACCTAAATGAACTAGAACCAAATCTAAACCAAATTGAACCAAACCAATAACACCCATAGGCTCCAAATGATCATTTGAACTTAGCCTAACCCATGGTTTGACCCAATTTGACCAATTGGTCAACCTAACTCAATTTGACCCAACTTGACCTAAATAATTCAAATTGAACCAATTAAAATCAAATCAACTCCAAATCACTTGAAATTTGGCCCAACCCATTTTTGAATCATTTCAAATCTGCTAATTTAAAATCTTGGCCAAATGAGCACTTTTCCCTTAGGTCAAAGGGTATCCTATGACCAAATTCACTTAGAATTGGTCATTTCTCTCTCAAGGCCACTTGACATCCTTCCATTGATCCACATGGGCACCAAGGGAGGTGGTGAAAATCACCCAATGAGCTTGGGTTGGTCATGACCCAAGCCAAGGCCAAATCGACCCCTCCAATGAAAATTGGACACTTGGATCACCAAATGCACTCACCTAGCACATGGGCACTCACTCTCCTTCCCACCACTACTCAAAATGACCCACATAAGGTGTTTGGCAACCAAACCGATCAATCCTTTCCATTGATCAAAATGGAAATTCGCTCTTCACATGATCAAGGAGGGAGATATACTCCTCCTCATTCCCACTCAAACTACAAGCATTCATTTCGACAGAGACAAGGAGGTTGAAATGAAGATTCTTCAAGCCTTTGCAAGCCATTCTCGAGCTCCCCCATTTCTCCTTCTTGATTTTGCTAGGGGAGGTCAATCGTAATCCCAACTCACTCAATTCTCTATAAAAACTAGATTAACCTTGCACACACCATAAGTGGACTTCATCGAGCTTAACCAAGTCATTTCCCAAGTCTCCAAGCCACAGGAAGCATCACCTTGGTCAAAGCCGATCACCATTGAAGGGAGCTTAGTTAAACAAGCAATTCACTCCAAATTAAGATCCAATTCCTTTAATAGGGCTTCATCTCTACTAGCTACCTCCTCTCATTGGAAGCACGATAGCCTTTAGTAAGGTAATTGCTTGAAACCTTAGCCTTAAGAAAATTTGCTTAGTCCTTTTTGAAGAAAAGTGTCACCCCATTAGATCTTGACCGTTGGACGTGCATCCCCCCTCATTCTGAAGGTGTGGGATCATTTTGGTCCCAATCCAAGCTCGGGTGAGCTCGAATTGAACAGGGAGTAAAGAACAGTGTTCGTCTCTCGTCACTCGTGAAGGAGAAGAATCACACGCCATTCATTCTGCATGATTGGAATGGATGGCTATGATTAGATCATGCTAGATCCACTTTAATTTAAGCCTAAACCATGAGATTAATCTCAACCGTCCGATCTTAGATCAAAGGGCCCTTGGAGAAAGCATGTTCACCACTTGCTGACTCAGCAGGTGGATGTGATAATTTAAATAACTTATCTCATCGCGTCACGTGGAAAGCTCACCGCGTCAGCCACCACATGGCCTGACAGGATTAGGGGGTCAATTAAGCCTAATTAATCTGATTTTAATGCATAAACTTCCAAAATTCATAATTAATTATAAAAAAGTCCAAAAAAACAAACTCAGGTTCATTTTAAAGATAATTCAAAGAAGAATAATAAAAAAATAAAATTAAATAATTTTGAATAGTAGTTTTAACTCAATTTAAGTTTTATTGGAAATGTAATTAAGCTAATTACACTTTAATTAATCAAGTAATTAACTATAAACTTTCTAAGATTAATTAGTGGGATAACCTATGCCTCATGATTTTCTTGGAATTTATTGCTTGATTAATTAGGGGAATTACTTATTTTATCCATAATCACTTTCTTAATTAATTAAATGATTAATTAACATGTTAAATAATGATAAATTCATTAATTAAAGTTGTTAACCATCATTAAATGATCTCCTTTTGATGTAAATTTTATAATTAAGATTTAGAATGAATGTTATGGAGGATTAGGATGAACATTGGTCATAAGACCAAGTCCTATGCACCATGTGATGTCTTTGGAGCAACTATATTCCAATCAAGCCAAAAGGAAAAAAGAAAAGAAATAAATCAAAATGAAGAATGAAGAATGGAGAATGAAGACCCCCATAACATGAATTCCTTTTAATTATAATTATTCATTTGTAATCTGGGTTGTATAAGGGTAGAGCTCGGCTACCCATTATCCTTTTCGAGTTTGTGCGGTGGAGCCCGACCACATTGGCCTCTTATTCTTTTGCACCAATTTTATAAATTGATTGATGATTTGTTTATGATTGTGCAATTAGGATGGCATGATTTTCCTAGTTTCATAATTATTTGATGGTTGTTGAATGGCCTGGATGCGATTAGCTCTTAAAAAAAAGAAATTTTCTATCCAATTAATCAACTCAAAATTAAATAACTCATAACCTCACCTAAAGCCTAGGACATAAATCAAGATAATAAAAGGTTTAGCAACCCCTTAGCTGGATGTTGTATGTCTCATATCATGCATAAATCATATTGCTTCACTCTTGCTAATGGAGGGCTTCCACCTTTGCTAGAGAAAATGGCTTGACCTTTGAGAGCCATGGTGTAAACACACCTCCTTTTTTCTGATTTTAGCCCATGACCAATCTTCTCATGCATTAGGCATATGAAATCCCAAGGCCTGTGTCAAACAATAATATCAAAAAATCAAAATAAAACTTAATTAAATTTGCATTAGATTAAGTCATTATTCATGCCCTTCATGATCTAGTATCTTAGGGAGTGAGTTTAAGGACTTAGTTTCCTTTCTAAATAAACAATAGCCTAGCTATCTTGCAAAGCATAAGACTTGCCTACATGTATTTAAAATTGTAGGAGGAGTTAGTTGGCGGCCACACCCAGGCGGTTGTAAGTCCAACAGTTGGGTGGTTTATTCTCTCTTATGGAGGTAAACCATATACCCATTTTTTCCTTAGATTTAGGTCATGCTTTGGCCCTCACCAAAGCTCCCTAGATTTAGGATCTGAGATTGCTATTTTTCTTAGTAGGCTATAAACATAAATCCTCACCTCTTAAGCATTTCTATAATCTTGTATTGTAGAATTGTAAGCCCTAGATTTTTAATAAAAATTCAACTCAAACATATAATTCCCCTAAATTTCAAAAAAAAATATAAAACCCAACCATAGGATAGTTTGGGATGCTCACTAGGCTTCCTAGTATCATGAGCATCCCCTACTCATCTTCCTTTGGATAAAAACTCCCTCCTTTTGCTCAATCCCACTTGATTTTCTAAAAATAATTGATTGATAGTCCTATCCTCAAAATCTTTGGAGACAATGATCATTTACCTTAATTGAGAGTATTACTAAGGAATCTCATTCCTTAGGATGTGATTAACTATGGGGATTTCCTCCATAGGGAACTTAATAAACCTTAAAATAAACCCTACTTTACTTTTTTCATATAAAGTATGGGAAAGATCTCTGGTACATTCGAAGACCCATTAGCCTTTGGAGTCCTTATTAGGTGATTAGGTCCATTGTAGGATGATGACTTTTGTCTCTCGAGATCGTACATCATTCCCCAATATGGTACCCGATCACCCTGATGAGTACATTTATGGATCTACAATGTGTCCAACTCAACCCTCTCCTCAATAAAATAAAACATCACAATGATTAAATTAAATAATTCCAAACCTTGACAATTATGATTCAAAACCCTAGCTAAGACATACCATACTAAGCCTAAACACACACATTAGAATGCCAAGTCACCACTTCTAGATTTAGGATTAGGTCGGTGTATGTGATAATGTTGTGTTTTATTTTATGATGTAATATTTTAGACTAGATGTTAGGATTATGGTTCATAGACTAGATGTTAGGTCATTCTTAGCCTCATGTTATTTTCTATAGAGGATTATGCTAAAGGGTCCACTAAAATAGATATAAATGCTTCTACTTGCAGGTTGCTTAGCCCATTTTCATAATCCATGATTAAGATAGGTGGGCTTGGTTACCCATGTGTGGGATGCTAAGTCCAAATTATAAAATATAACTTCTTGGGACTATATCAATGTTTACCTAACATCTATTTTTGCAGGTGTAGTTAGATTTTACTTTCCCATAAATATGTAATTTTGCAATAAGAATTAGGATTAGTGCTATGGGATTTAGGATAAGCAGTGGCTAGAAGGCATAGTCCTAGGAGGCCTTGTAAAGCTTTGGGGCACAATCAAATCAAAAAGAAAGGAAAGAAGAATGAAGAAAAGAAAGAGGAATGAAGGAAAAATGAAGAATGAAGACCCCCATAGCATCTATTCATTTTCAATTGTAATATTCTTTATAATCTAGGTTGCATAAGGGTAGAGCTTGGCTACCCAATTTCTCTCTTTTTTGGGTTGTATGATGGTACGCACTAGCCTCTTATTCTTTTACGATAATCTGAATGTTGAAATGTTATGTTTAGATTGTGTAAAAGAAATTGCATCTTCTTCATAGTTTCTTAAATTTGATGTTTGTATATGTAGCCTGAATGCGGTCGGCTCTTAGAAAAAATAATTTTTCTATCACAATTAATAGCTCATAACTAAATTTTAAAACAACTTTTAACCTTATTTTAAAGCCTAAGTCATAGTCAAAATAAATAAAAGATTTAACAACCCTATAGCTGAATGATGTATGTTTCAATATCATGCATATCATCTTGTTCCCAATCTTGAATAAGGAGGTGTGGTGTTTATTTTCAATAGGTGTATGGGGAACACCATGTAGATCTGAGGGTGTACTTATTGAGGTGGTATATGACATCAAGGAATGGTGCACTATCTCGAAAGATAGAAATCACTACCCTATAATGGACCTAATCACCAAATAAGGACTTCTGAGGCATGATGGGTCTCCGAATATACCAGAGATTTTTCCTACTTTAGATGGATGAATAAAGTAGGGTTTATATTAAATCGGATTCTAAAGTTCCCTATGGGGCAAGCCCCCATAGTTAATTACATCCTAAGGATGATTAATTCCTTAGGAATACTCTTGATTAAAGTAGGCAATTATTATCTCCAAAGATTTTAATGATGAGACTATCAAAAAATTGGTTATATTGGAAAATCAAGTGGGATAGACCAAAAAAGAGAGACTTATTATCGAAGCCAAAGGAGATGAGTAGGGAATGATCATAATACTAGGAAACCTAGTGTGCATTCTAACCTATCTATGGTTGGGCTTTATATGTTTGAAATTGAAGAGAATTATTCATTTAATTTGAAATTTTATTAGAAAGCTAAGACTTACATTCCCACAATACAAGATTATGAAAATACTTAAGAGGTGAGGATTTATGCTTATAGCCTGAAGGAAATAGCTATCTTAGATCCAAAATTCTAGGGAGCTTTAGCAAGAACTAAAGTATGACATAAATCTAAGAAAAGATGGGTATATGGTTTACCTCCATAAGAGAGAGTAAACCACCCAACTACTGGACTTATAACTATCTGGAGTGATAGCTAGCTAACTCTTCCTATGCTTTAAAATCATGTAGGCAAGTTGTATGATTTTGGAAGATAGTTGAGTTTTTATTATTTAGAAAGAAATTATAGTGCTTAAACCCACTCCCTAAGAGAGTAAAGCATGAGTGGTATGAGCAATGACTTAGTCTAATGCAAATCTTTTCAAATTTTATTTGATTTTAGACTCTTCATTTTGACAAAGGCCATAGGATTTTTATATGTCTAAATGCAAGATGAAATGAGATTATTTGCTAAATTAGAAAGAAAGAGGTGTTTTCCACCACAGGGGAGATCCTCAAAGGTCAAGTCTTTCCCTATTGTGCAAGGATGGAAACCCTCTCTTTACAAAAGTGAAGTAATATGAATGCATGATATTAAACATACAACATCTAGCTAAGGGGTTGCTAAATCTTTTAATTATCTTCATTTAATGCCTAGGCTTTATATGAGGTTATGAATTATTTAGAAACTTTAGTTGTGAGTTGTAGTTGGGGTAGAAAAATTAATTTTCTCCTAAGAGCCTAATCGATCTACACATTAAATCACCATATAAGTAAGAAACTAAGAAGAAGCATGCTATTTCTATTGCATAATTTAAACATAAGATTAATCATTTTATAAATCCAATGCGAAAGAATAAAAAGTTGGTGCAGTCGGGTGTCTCCATATAACCCGAAAAAGAGAAAATGGGTAGCCGAGCTCTACCCTTATATAACCGGTATATGAAAGAATAATTATAATTTTACAAATGAATAAATGCTATGGGGGTCTTCTTATCTTCATTCTTCATATCTCCTTCATTTTTTTATTTGGGTTTGCTTGCTTCAAAGGCATCATAGGGCATCTTGGGATAAAACCTTCTAGTTACTCATCTTAAGCCCCATAACACTAATCCTAATCCTTAATGCAAAATTACATTTAAAAATAAGAAAAGGTAAATCTAACTACATCTGCAAAAAAAGTATTAGCTAAACACACCATATAACCTAACCAGTTATGTGAATAATTTGGACTTAGCACCTGCATATGGGTAACCAAGCACACCAATCCTAATTTAGATTATGCTTAGGTGTTAAGCAACATGTAAAAGAGTGCATTTATATTTATTCTAAGCACTCTTTAAGCATAATCTCCTACATAAATTATGATTAGGCTAATCACGGCTTAACATCCAGTCTACGAAGCATAGACCCTAACATCCAGTCTACAATAATACATCATAAAATCAAACATATATCACTCCATGCACCCTTAACATAAAGCTAGAAGTAGTGACTTAATTCTAAAGTGTGTGTATTCAGGTTTGTTTGGTATGCCTTAACAAAGTTTTGTTATGATTTTCTAAGTATGAAAGGATTTAATTATAAAGAATGGGTTCACTTTAAGTGACTTAATTGATTTGAAAGTTTTACTTATTGTTTTCTTTTATTTCATTTGGTTTACACTTAACAATTAGGTGTTATAAAGAGAAGGAAAGAGAGGATCACTCTCTTTTATCCCTACCTCAAGTCACATCTAAAGCAAATTAATTAATCAATTCTCTTTAGTGAATGGCTTATTACATATTTTATTTTTGATCCTAAGTTTAGGTTCACCTTAAAAAACCTCATTCAATAAAAAAGGCATCTTAAGATTAATTGGAATTAATTACTATCACATGACACATGTTCATTTATTTCTTTCCATCACATGTAACATGCACATGATTAAACCTTAATACATATATATATTATGTTTTAGCTTAAATGATGGACGTAAATATATGTATATTTAGAGTTTATATCTTCCTTTTATTTGAATTATTTTTTTATTAATTTAAAGCTCTATCTAAATGCTTATACATATGAATGAAATTAAATAGGTATGTGTCATTGTTAAGTAGGGAATGTAATCAAATGACCTCCTTGGGGCTAGTTAAACCCTCGTGTTCCTAGGATGTCCAAGCTATATACCCATTACATTCAAGCATATGTAAATTTGCATACATGAACAAAAGAGAGCTCCAAGTCATATGATTAATTAATCTAACAACTTAATCATTCATGAATGCATAGATTTTTGATAAAAAGACAATGGGTTCTACTTCCATAATTAAATACACACACACATATATAAGAGACATAAGTTAGTACATGTCATTGTTAACCAGGGAAGAGAGGTAATCAAATGACCTCCTTGGGGCTAGCTAAAGCCTCATATTCCCATGATGTCCAGACTAAATATTTGATTTTCTCCAATACATATAGATGTATACATAAATGAAGGAAAGAAAACCATGCAAAAGTTATATTTTTATTTGAAACATTTATGCATAAGGAGCGAAGTCTTATCCAAATTCTAATATTGAAATGCATAAGAATGAAATCAAATGGAGTACATACCATTGTTAAACCAGGGAAGTGAGGCAATCAAATAACCTCATTGTCTAAATACCCATCAACATTCTCACTTACATAAATCAATATATGAATGAAAGAAAAGAACTTTACTTCATACACTTAAGCTATAATCACATGTATTTCCTATGTATTTATAACTAGCATTCATAGAATATGTAATTATTTATTTATAAGATTTGGAAAATAGGTTTGGATTTAATAATGATAATAGCCACAAGCAAACTTGACATAAAGGAAATCATTTATTTTTAATTACTTTTAGAAGAAATAAATGTATGAATCAAGTGGCATACAACATTTATTATGATTGGAAAGAAATAAAAGGACATAAACTCATGATTTCATTCAATCCAACTAATTCCTAAGGGAAATCATACTAAATAAACTCATTTAAAATAAACCAAAGTTTCTTAATGTCATTTTTAATTTCATATTTGATTTAATTTAGGAAATGTGAGAGAGGTTTGTTAATCCTAATCCAATTCCCCATGTGTGAGTTAATTTGATTTAATGAAAAGCAAGTAGGTTGATTTTATGGATTAATTAGGTTAAGGTATGAATTAAAGAAATTAATTAACCCTTACTTGTGTTATCTTAAGATAATTAATTAAATAATTATGAGCTAATGTAATATGCAAATGAGTTGAAAAGTAAATAGAAATGCTCCTATGAAATAGAAGGGGCCTAATTGAATTAGCTCACAATAATTAATTAATTATGTCTAAGATACTCACTTAATTACTTTTAGGATTTTCTCACACATGTGAGCTGACCATAATTTCATTAACTCTCTTTAGGTTATTAAAACACCTAAATCTCTAGCCAAGGATCAATTAATTAAGATTCCATAAGATTACATTGATTAATTAATCAATTTGATTAATTTATTAAGCTTTAATTAATTTAATGAAATTAGGGAAGTAGATTAGGAAAGAGGCCCTAATCTTATCTCCTGAGTTCACCCACTCTGAAAGAACACTTAACCACTTAATTAATTAATCCATTATTGTTCACATGATTAATTAAACATTAATTAGATTAAGAGAGTAATTAAGGCTTAATTAATCAATTCTCCTAATTTGGCAAGTAATAAATCCCAAGATAATTAGAGGAGATAGAGGTCATCCTTCTAAATAATCTCAAAATTTTTGGGATCAATCACTTGAGTGATTAGAGAGTAATTAAGCTACTTTGGTTTTTAATTACACCCTGATTAAGCTCTATTTACTATTCAAAACCAATTGAAAATATTTTATTAAATTCTCCTCTAAAATACCTTTAAAATGAGCCATTTTTGTATTTTTAAATTTTTCTATGATTAATTATGAATTATGGAAGTTTCAACCTTAAAAGTATATTATTTAACCCCAATTAAACCTAATCCCATTGGTGCTACATGGCGTACTGATGCGCGCTTTCCACATGGAGCCATGAGATTGGTATTTAAGTTGTCGCATCCGCACGCTGAGTCAGCCGGCGGCGGATGCGGTATTGATCTCCATCGTCCGATCTTAGATCGGATGATGTAAATCAAACCGCATAAAGGGAGAAAATAGGGGAGATCTAACATGATTTTATCAGAGCCGTCCATTCCAATCATGCAAAATGGATGGCCCATGATCCTCCTTCCCATGAGCGATAAATGATAGCATTCATCCACCATGGATCATTCGATTCAAGCTCACCCGAGCTCAGATAAACTTCAAAATCAACCCACACCATTAGGGAAGGAATTCAAACACATCCAATGTCAAGATCAACTCACATGCAAATTTCCTTCACAATGGACCAACATCACTTAAGCTAGAGATCAATTTTCATAGAAATACCTCACCAGAGCTAAAATTGGTGGCTTGCAAGCTTGAGGAAGCTTTGTTTAGTTGAGATGAAGCCCTATTGAGTAATTGAGTTTGTTTCAAGTGGATAGCAGGAAGGCCAAGGATCGAGCTTTGGAGCTTCAATCTTGATTGAAGTCCCTCCTTCGATGGCTTTAGAGCTTGGGAAATGGCTTGGATAGCTTTGACGATGTGCGTAGAGGGTGTGTGTAAGAGGAATTAAATTGAGATAGAGTATTGGAGAAGTTAGGATTAAAATTAGCCTCCCTATTTTAGTTCCACACGGGAAGAGGGAATGTCAAAAGTGGGAAGCTTGGGATGGCTGTGGGAATTGCAGGGAGACTCAAAATTGTGTTAGGAAGCTCTCACGGATCCCAGTGATGTGTTTCTCATTTGAATTGAGGGGGTATACCCCTCAATTTGCTGAGTTGGATAGATGATATTGCTTCCCATTTTTTGACCATCTAGCTACCGTTAGAGCGGAGGGTCTCAATCGAGTCCACATGGCTCGTATGGATTGGAGTAACTCATAGAAGGTGGCTCAAGGCTTGATGTGGGGATATATCCTTGCTTGGGTCATTTGGTTGCTCAACTTATATGGGAGGTGAGTTGGCTCACCTCCCTTTGGTCCATGACAAGTACTACTCCCTCTAGGGTGGGCTAGGAGGCTTAGGGATCTCTCATTTGGAAGTTGGATGGCTGCCAAGGTGAAAGAAGGGTGGACTTTACCATATTTAGAAAAATCCCACAAGGGGAGAGGATCCATGGAAGATTTGCATTGGGCTTGGCTCCAAATGGGTTTGGGTTGATTTTGGGCTGACTTAGGTTGAGTTTGGGTTAGGTTTGGTTAGCCACCAAAGTCCCATGGGTTGGTTTTATGAGTTTTGGCTTCATTTGCTCAAATGGGTTCATGTTGGGTTGGGTTGATTAATTGGTCAATTGGATCAAACCAAGGCTTAGGATAGGTTCAAATGATGATTTGAAGAGTTTTAGTTCAAGTCATTTCAATCAATTTGGCCTAGGTTTGATTTTGGCTTACTTAGATTCATATAGGTCAAATGGGCTGAGTAACCAATTTGACCAATTTGAAAAAAAAATGGGTTGGGTTAGATGTTGGTTTATGTTTAATTGGTTAATTGAAAATGATCATAGACTTTGGTTTGAATCAATTTGGATTTAATTTAGATTTTGTCCAATTTAACAATTTAGGTCAATTTGGGCTAGGTTAGGTCAAGTTGACCAATTGGTCAAATTGGGCTTAATTATGGCTTTGGTCAAGTTCAATAGTCAATTTGGAATGAACTTAGCCATTGGTTGCAATCAATTTGGGTTAGATCAAGATTTGAACCATTTTGGCCATTTAGGCTAATTTCGGTCAACTTGGGTCAAATGACCAATTGGACTTAGTTTGGCTCAATTGAGGGTCAAGTCATGTTCAACCATTGATAATGAGTTGGTTTGAATCAATGGTTTCAATCAATTTGGTGTATGGTGGGTTTTTTTACTAGTTTAGGTTTCATTTGGGCTAAAGGTTGACTTGGTCAAAGGTTCAAGTTGACTTGGTTTGACCTAATTGAAGGTGATTGATCATCCTAGGGTGATTGTTGATCATCATATGAGACTTGGATGGGCTTGGTTCAATCAATATGGGTTGAATTAGAACTTGGCTCAAAAAGGTCCTTTAGGCCACTTTGGGTTGATTCAAGTTTAGTTGAACTTATATATGAGCCTAGGATCGAAATATAAATTCAACTGCAATCAATTTGGAGTCCAATGGATTATGGCTCATTTGAAGTTTTCAAACTAAAAGGGCTAACTCGGGCTTGACTTGGGTTGACTTGAGTTTGGTTTGATAATTATAAGTTTTATTTTTATTTGAATAGATGATTGAAAGAATGATTGATTCAAGAGAAAATCCATTAGTTTTGTTGGCTTAATGAGCCTCATGTTCAATCCGATCAATTTTGATGATAACAAACGAATGCTTGGATGCTCTAATGTATGTTTTATGTGTTTCAGATATATTAATTGCTAATTACATATCCAATACATTTCACAATATGTTTGAGGAAATTGCAAGAATAATTTCAATAGATCAAAATGGATAATGTGAAGCTCAAGATATAAAATTTTAAGTTATATGCATTTATAACTATCTTAGAAATTCATATGAGTTCATTGGAGTGAATCAATTTGCTCACAACTTAGCATATTTTTTTATTTATTTGAAATAATGATAATGAGGATAATTTATATAAATCTCTATCTAATTAACATTCAATTATATGTTTCATATATAACATTTGAATTGTCAAAATAATAAATGATAATAAATTATGACTATTAAGTGTAATTAGTTTATATATTTAATATAATTAAATATTTTAATCTAATTTTAAGGTTATATGTTAACGAACATATGTATGATTATATATAAATTATATCATAATATTTAAATGTCATATTTCAAAATTAATAAAAATATGTGAAATTTTGTATTTTAGCCAAAGTCATTTTATAATCAAGGAATTTATATCTGTTTTCATGTCCAATGGATTCCTTGGATTTTTTTTCCTTTAATTTGATAGGTTACATGAACATTTGATTAAAATTGAATTTATTATGACTTTTAAACATTGATTTTAAAAAATGAATGCATCATGCTTTGAATATATTGAACCAAATTTGATTATTTTTGACTTGCATGTGAATAGTAAAATTTTGGCTATTTTAATTTAATATTTATTTAATATAAATTATATTTTTATTGAATATTAATTTATTATATTATAAAATGATGTTAAAATAATATATTTTTTGAAATAATTCAAAATGACATTCTTGCTTATAAATATACCTCATTCTCTTGAAAGCATTTTTCAAATTCAAAATTCCATAAAAAATAGAAAATTTCTAAATTTTTTCTTTCAAAGTGTTCTCCAAATATAACAAGATCAAATCCTCTTTTTAGAAGCATCAACATCTTCAACTAAGCAAGCTTTCTCAAATTAATTGAGTTTGTTTTCTTGATCTTAATCCCTTTTTAGTTGTTAATACTATTTTCACCATCTATTTGTTCTTTCTAATTTATATTTTTTTGGTGGATTAGTCTTTGGACATCAAAGTCTAAGTTTTTCACATTAAAGTTTCTTCAATCAGTTTTTTTATAAAAAACTCTTGTCATAGTTTGTAGGAATTATTTCAAGTTGTTGAAATTTTTATCTTCCTACAAATTTCTTTTGGTTTCTTAAAATATTTATTCATTAGTATTAATTGAAAGAGCATTTATTTTTAGATATATTTTAGAAATATATTTTATGTCACTTATCATTTTATTTCAATAAATATCCTTTATTTTAAAATTTTATCTTGCTGAAATTTAGTAAAAATTGTTTTCATTATTTAACAATTAAGAAAAAGGAAGTTTTGTAAAGTTAATCTTTCTTTGTATTATATTTAGTTATTTCTCTTAAACTTAAAATTATTTCTAAAATTTAATTTATTGTGAAATAGACTATTGTGAATTTATTTTGAAATTATTTTTATATTAATTTACAAATTGTAATAAATAAAACATATTAGTAAGATCACTTTAAGATATTTATTTAATATTTATCAAATTAAGTGAGTATTTTATCTTGCCAATTAATGTTGTAAAGTGATCATTTATAAGTTGTGAGATCACTTTTGAATTGGATAGCATGGTATATTTGTAGAGATATATTTTATCAAATTTTTTATTATTTTGTAATTTCTTTTCATGTAAAATTTATATTGGGGTTGTACTACTTTGTAGTACATATTATTAGGGACTCACGTTATAGGAGTTGCATTTAGTGGATTCTAGCGAGGGGTGGCTAAAATGGACATATGTTGGTTTGGGGTTTGGTGAATCGTAAACATTGTCTTTATTATCTCTCTTTACTTTGTAATTTTATTTTTTCTTATAATTTCATTATAAAATCAAAAATTAATTTTCAACTAAAACTTAAAATTTAAGATTTAACTTTTAAAATTGTTATTATCACCTAATTCACCCCCCACCCACCCTCATAGGTGTTATAGTGACTCCTTTTTGGGTTGATTTTGATAGGATGGCCAAGTCCAAGGGCTTAAAAGGCTTGAATTATTTTTGGTTTGATTTTGGATTTGGTTTTGGCTATTTGGATTCATATTTCATTTATATTAGGAATATAAATGAAGATATAAATGACTCATGAGAAAATCACTTGAGTTAGGAGTGATTTGGAAGAAAATTTGACCAAGCTTAAGGATGCAGGTCAAAAGACCTTAAGAGGAAACTTATTTAGTTTGATTTATTTTTGGTCCTTGGAAGGTGGGACTCATTTATATCTATTAATATAAATGAGTGGGTAATTGATTTATGAAGGAACCAATTGATTTTGGGTTGATTTGGGTTAAGATTTGGTTAAATTATGGAGGTAGGTCCATATGGCTTAAGAAAGGCCTTGATTTGATTTCATTTAGTTTGATGTGATTTTGGTCATTTGAGTATGAACTTCATTTATATTTATGAATATAAATGAAAATAATTTATTTATAAAAATCAATTAAATTTGGGATGACTTAGGTGGAGTGAGTTTAGACTCTTGGAGTGAGTCATATCTGCATGATATCTAGTCTCTTAGGGAGAGAGTTTAGGACTCTAGTTTCTCTTCTTAATTAAACAACAACCTAGTTATCTTGCAATTTCAAAAGATGGGCCTACATTGATTTGAAGCGTAGGAGGTGTTAGCTAGCGACCACTCTAGGCGGTTGTAAGTCCAGAAGAGTCGGGATGGATTTACCCTCTCTTATAAAGGTAAACCATTATGTCCCATTTTCCGCTTAGGTTTAGGTCGTGCTTTTAGCTTATGCTAAAGCATTCTAGATTTATGATCTGAGGCTACTTATTTCTTTTGGGCTATGAGTATAAGTCCTCACGTCTTAGGCATTTTCACAATCTTGTGTTGATGAATTATAAACCCTAACATTCTAATAAAATTTCAACTCAAACTAAAATAAAAATCTTTCTTTCAAATACATAAAGCCTCACCATAGGATATATTGGAGTGCTTACTAGGCTTCCTAATATCATGATTGCTCCTACTAATTTTCCTTTAAAATTTGAAATAAGTATTTCCAAATTGAATATTCCCACTTGATTTTCCAAAATTCACAAATTCTTTGAGACCTTAGTCTTGAGAGATATGATTGACACTTTAATCAAGAGTTTTCTTAGGAAATCTCTATTTCTTATGATGTAATGAACTATGGAAGCTTGCTCCCATAGGGAACTAAAGAACCTGAAATAAAATAAACCATGCTTTACTTTTCTATGTAAAGTATAGGAAAGATCTCTGGTATATACAAAGGCTCATTCACCTTAGGAGTCCTTATTAGGTGATTAGGTCCATTGTCGGGTGATATTTTTATCTTTCTAAATAATATATCATTCCTTAATGTTGTACTCAATCACTTCAATAAGTATCCCCTAGTTGGTGTAATCAGATCCAAATTATAAGTGTATTCAGTAATGAAGGATCAACTTGGCCAGCAAGTCAATGATGTAGAGAATAAAATAATAAGCCGATGAATGAGTCCTCAATCAACTTGCTGACACCAAACAAAGACTTGAAGTATATGACGGTTACTCCTCTTAGCTCAATTCTTACCCACACACTGGCTTGACTATTGGCTAATCGCCTCCACTATTTGTCAAGTCTATACTGTCCATACAACTATCACTAGCCTAAGCGAGCATCCACTTGTACTCAATTTATGATATATATACTTTTTACCATCAATGGTAAAACTCATGGGTATTTTAAAGCTTCTCATGGGCTTAGACAAGGTGATCCCCTTTCTCTAAATTATTAACAAAATGAGAACTAGAGCATGGATAGGCTGATTTATTAAGAGTTTATGACCCATCTTAATTATGATCATAAATCTCATCACAAATTTAATTTTATTATATAATGGAAATCGTTGGATTCGATTCATTGAAATGCATAATCTCAAATATAAATCCTCACGGCTCTTGAAAAAAAAACAAAGTCTTTAATTTAATTTTGAGTAACTATTTTGTTCAACAAATTCTGACAAATATAGTTTTATATTCATTTTCTTAGAAGAAAATTATATCAAATTCATTTATATGGTTGTCACATTTTTTTTATATGGTTAACTTCACCCATATCTTACTTTTTTTAATGTATAATAGATCCAGTATTTAAATCTACTACTTAATATCAATTTATCTAATAATAATATTGGATAATAATTAGTAATAACACAACTACTTTAATTTGGTTAAATAATTTATTTAAATTTATGAGAAAAAAAAAGAAATGATTGTTTTCTTGAGGTAGATTAGTTTTATTTTAACCATATTTTGTCCTAATGTTGCATCAAGATTTATCTAAATATATTGTTGAGATTTATTATGGATGTAAGCTCCCATAATTAATTTATTCATTCCATTCACAGGAAAGTTTTCTATGTCAGTGATGTTGCTTAGAAGTCTATTGTCGTATTTGACATATGCATTTTTTCAGTGCATGTTTATGAATAGTGATGTAGTAGAAATAAAAGTTATTGCATGTCATTTATGGCTTTTTAGAGAACCTGTAAATAGTGATGAATAGTGCTTTTTTGTGGAAGTTTATGTGAGTGGGCCTATTTTATATGGTACCAATTGAGTTAGTTTGGGCTAACCGTAGTTCCTATTATAATGGGTAGAATGTTATGAACTTAGTGGGGTTTTTTTAGAGTTGACTATAAATTATTATTTTTTAATTCTTTCCATTTTTTTTGAAAGGTCTAACCATGATGACGTTGATTATATATTTAAATGGCAATATCAACCTCAGAATCAGTATTTGATTATTTAAGTAGTAAAATAAGTTTGTTTGAGTGTTTATTTTTAAAATTATGGAATAAGCCAAGTTTTATTTCCCTTACTTATTATATATAAATATTTTGATGGTTAAGTATTAATATAAATTTTAATAATAAGTATTTTTATTTTATATATAAAAAAATTAAATCAAATGAAAGCATTTAAATATATGAGATTTAAGTACTTTCAATTTTCCATGCTCTAAAACAACCAAATTGTTATCAACATGGCAATTAATATTGGTGAAAGACAACTTCCCCGTAAACATTTCAAATTAAAATTATTTTAGATATTTTGTTTTAAGCACACATGAAATTAAGTGATGAATAATATTTCTATTTATTATAATATAGGTATAAATGAGTTAAATTGAGCTTGAGCTTTAAGCATATCAAAAATCATTTCGTTATAAGTGGCTAAAGCCAAATAAAGAGCTCAAACTCTGAGAGAAAAATTTAAAGTGCTCATCATGCTTGAAATGGTCTGAATACTCAACTTGTTTTAACAAATCTGACCACATAACATATTGAAATAACAGTGCCACCCTTGAAAGCAAAGAACACAACAACTAAATAAAACTAATCAAAATGATAACGAAAGCGAAATAATAGTCATGATTGTGATGCCTTAGTTACATGGAGAGAGAGAGAGAGAGAGAGAAAGAAAAGAGAGAGAGAGAGAGAGTTGAATCTTGGATATGTGTGCATTATTGGTTTGGTTAACATTTTCATCAAACCAAACATACCAAATCAAATTCTCAATAACTAAACCATCAATTAGTGTGATAAAATTGTGCAATATACTTTATTTTATCTATTTTTAAATCGAATAACATAAGTAAATTAATTTCCAACAAAAAACAAGTAAAGGTCACAACTCACAAGTAAAGTCCAACTCTTTGAAAGTTAGAATTAAAAAAAAAAAGTTTATTAAGTAAACTAAATATATACATATTTTAAAGGATATATTCTCACATAAGCAGTGCAATTTAAGCTACACATAATATGAACAAAATCTACCAAAAAAAATAAAAGTGAAAAAAATAATTGCAAGAGCTCATCATGATTCATATTTTTTCACCACGTTTAAGTGAATAAATTTGAGTAAATGTTAAAAGTGTGAATAAATTTGAGTAAACTCTAAAAGTATCATGTATGTAGATGTAGTTGCAATCCATTGTCATAGCCTCATTATTTGTTGAACACATTCCTAGCATTTCACCCTCAAACTTGCAAGTATATATATATATATATATATGGATTAAATGAAATAATTATAAAAAACATCACTTGTTCATATTCAAGTATAATATCTAAAAAATATGATCCATGTATCATTATGGGGTAACAATAAATTTCAAAAGTATCTCAAACTCAGAGAAATAAAACACCAAATATAAGTAACCAACAATATTTATATATTAATCATTACATCAATTGTTTTCATTGCCCCTAAGGAAAATTAAAATATAAGCATTTAATAGAGAATAGAGTGAAAACCCATTAGTTAAAGCTGATAGTGCTAAAAAAAATAAAAAACCAGCCCCAACTCGTAGGTTGTAGCCTAATAGGTAGGCAAACTGATAAAGGTGTAGAAAAAATAGACTCTCACCAGCTAATAGTCACAAAAATTAATTTCTAATAGCAAGCTAGTAAAGGTCACAACACACAAGTAGTAGCAAAACATAATTATGCATCTAAATGGCACCAAACATAATATTTTAGCCAATACCACACTCTCTAAAGTTCAAAAGGCTGCATCTAAATGACAACAAAGCATGTAAATTTTAGCCAATATCTCACTCTCCAATGTCCAAATAATAGCAAGTGAGCAACTAAAATAAGTTAAATAATAAAAAATATAGCGTCACTTTAACCATATAAAAAGTTGCTTTTGTTCACAAATTAAGTAAACAATTAATAGTTCATTATTTACCAAACCTTCTCAATAATTCAATAAGATAAAATTTCCAAGAGTTTCGTATAGTAAGTTTTTTCAAGCAACATGATAAGCTAAGCCACAAAGTTTGTATTTCACTTGTAAATTTTGCTAAATTTGTAAATAAATGAGTAAATAATTGGTTAATTAAAAATATTAGAAAAATTAAATAATTATAAAATTAAGAAGTACCTTCATCAAATTTATTAATATCGTTAATTATTTTTTCACATTTACTAGATTAACTGTCCATTTTGCTTGCTTTTAATCCTGAGCTCATATTATAGCTTGTGCAATCATTAGGAATAATAAACTTCTAAATGGATCAAAAATACAACCACTTGTGTTAAAAATTGACTTTGAGGCAACAGTGGAGATTGAAACAGCCAAAATATCATGAGCCATGTGATCGCTAAAAGAAAAAAAAAAACACCTTTGAAGATGCTCTCAACCATCTTTATTTAGATGGATAGGCATATGCTTTTCAAAGAGATTTATATATATTCAATTTCTCTAGCATTACATTGATTTATTTATATAATTCCTTTATGGGCGTAATCCTCCATAGTTATTACTACTCTTATGTAAGCATTCTTGATTATGGTTGGTAATAATCATATCTCCACATATGTTTTATTGGTATGTGTGATTTGACATAAATATTTGTCATTTAACTTAAAGTGTATATTGGAGGGATGTTGATATTTTCAAGATCATAGTTCCATCATCTCGGTATCATGGTCCTTTTCTTAGTCAGAAATTGTTCTGAAGAATCCTTGTCACACATGTTGTGTCATCAAAGTATTCTTAGACTTGGGGTGATATTTATCTAATGTGAGAAACTTAAGTCAACCTTAGCTAATAGAAGATTTTTTGCTTATTAAATTCTATAATTCATGGCTCAAGGAGCAAAGCCATTAGAAAACATAAGAACTATTACCATGACCAAAATATAGTGGAGCTATATGGAAGCCAAATCACTCGATCAAAGGGTCTAGTCATTTCTACATTTCATGTCATGTCATTTGATGACAAATCACACACATGACACTACATCTTTACTAGTATGAGATTATTTTATGAACATAGATATATTTATTTAACATTAGCTATTTATGATAGAGATTTTTTTAGCATCCTTAATAAATAGATGGATGGGTGGATGAATGATTGTTTTAATTTATCTTGAATGATGAACTTCATTCATTTTTGAACATATCCCTTCTGAATAAATATTACAATCAATGTGAGCATTATCGAGGAATGGTTAGGTTTTGTTAACTTGGACAGGACATAAGACCCAATCGGGAAACTAAACTACACAGCATATTTAGACATTTAATTTAGACCATTGTTTATACATGTGTTTATGTATATGGAGGTTATTCAGATCCATTTTTATTAAGTGCCATGACATTGAAAATATGTTTATTAGGATAGCACTTTGGCTCTTGATAGCTCCATAGCACTGTCAAATTGGTGCCTTAGCGTTGAGTGCTTAGTATTGTAGCATTCTAGAGCATGTATGTTTGTCTCTTGAAAAGGTAAAGGATTAGCTTTGGCTACAAATGCAGCAGCACTTAATATTGGAGCGATTTATCTTAGTTTATTCATGTTGACCGGCTGACTAGCACCTCGGTGCTAATTATATGGTGTCACGGTGCTAGTTAAAATTTAGTTCATAAAAGCTAGCAGATGGATAGACACTTTAAATGGGAAGGACAACTTTATGACCAATTCTGCGGTGCTATATTAATGCTTGACACATTTTTGGTTTTAAAATTAATAATAATGAATGCTTTTTTGATTGGCAATAGTTTATTTTGAATTAAATGGCAAATCAGATGGCGTATGTTATTATTTCAAACTGAGTTAGCACCTTGGTAGAAATTATAACACTCTGATGCTAGCAGTTTATTAAAAACCCTAAATTTCTTTTTTCATTATGCATTTTTTTTATTTCTTAGAGCTCTCCCTCATTCTCTCAATTTTCTCCCCTACTAAGAAAGTAATTATTCCACACAAGAAGTTCGTTAACTAGAAAAGGGTGACTTTAAGTGAGTCTAATAGATTTGTTAGCACGAAGGGAAGAGAGGTCATTGTTCTCACACTCATTTCATCAAGAAACACAATCTTAGAGAGAAGGGTGGTCAATGAATGTGGTTGGGCAAAGCTAGCCTATGAAAGTAACTTCTACGTTGTCCATATGGTGCGAGAGTTCTTCACCAACATGAAAGAGCACTAGAACAATAAAATTATCATTTGAGAAAAACTGCTAAGTTTTGATAGCATACCATAAATACATGTTGCAAAATATGGTTTATGATCAATATCTTTCTATTTAATAAGCGATTTTGATAAAATTATTGATTTTCTCACTTTCTAGAAATGCCAACATCTAGTGGAAACAATCTGAAAGGATTATTAAATTTTCACCACTAATGAGTCAAAAGCTTGGCATTATTTCATTTATACCATGGTGATGTCCACTGGTAATATCAGTGAGGTAATTAAGGATATGATTATTTAGAATTTTTTAATTCAAAAAGGGTTTACAATTGATACATGAAAGATTATTTATAATTCTATTTATAATATGCTTAGTGGTAGCACTACAGTAGGCTATGGTCATCCTTTTCTTTTCTATAGTTTATGCACTATTTTGTGTTAGTCTATGAAGCTCTATTCAAAAGGCTCCTAATGAAAGACTTATTGATGGTTTGGCTAATATGATGTAGAGGCTGCTAACTACCTTCTTAAACTCTTAAACAAGCAAGTCTCAGATTTATTGAGAGAGGTAGGTGAGAGTAGCCATAGGCAGAGCCATAGGCAGCAAACTTTAGAAAAGAAATTTGATTATCATATGGATCAACAACAAAAGTAATTTTTTTATACAACCCAGTTCAAGACGGTAGTGGTCCACATGTTTAAAAATTGTGATCTTGGGGATCCATGTCTTTCTTTCTTCTATAATATCCCCTTATAGCTACTTCTCTAAAGCCAAAAATGGAGGAAAAAGATGATTATGACTACTATTTTAATCTATTTTTTCTTTTATTTATTATTTATTTTCATTATAATAATATTATTTATAATAATGATTTTTTATTGAATAAAGATATATGTTACTTCATTTTTACCCTTTATGTGTTTGTCACTATGTGATACTCTAGGATTTAAAAAAAAATTATAAACATTTTCCACTCAACATTAAAAAGAGCGCCTCAGCTCTGTTATGCTAAAATAATTGATTTAGAAACTCGAGAGCTCAGCACCTCTGTGCTATATTTGTAGCGTTACAATGTTGTTGGTTATAATTTGAATTATGTTGTGAATGTCCTAATATCATTCTTTTGTGTGTGGACACATAGTGCCTTGGCATAGGGATATTGGTGCCACGATGCTATGAGATGCATGCCAAATTTTGATTTTCCCAAGGACTTAGTGCCTTGGTGCTATACTTGTAGCGATCCGACGTTGTGGGTATAATTTAAATCATGATATAAATGCCTTAATATTATCACTTGGGTTTTCATTCTGAGAATGCAAAACCTCTGCACTGGGATACTAGCACCACAGTGCTATGTGAAGCCTAATTAAGCTTAATTTTTTTGAGGATCTATGCATAGATACTTTAAATCTTGCTTTCTGATATAGAAGATTCAAAATTTTTGCAGCATAATTTTTTAGCAATGTTGATTTTCATAATTTTTTATTTTGGATCTAAGATCGATGGTGTGAGGGATTCATTTCACATTAGAACCAAGTTCAATGGGGATATAGCGCACCAAAAAATAGTCTTTCATTGTATAAGATAGGGACTTAGCTTTGTGATGTGGTATGATGGTTAGATCTTAATAAATTGACTAAACTAAGAGCTTAGTGCCTCGATGTCGATTTCTTGCGTCTCTGATCGACTAAAGCTTGAATTGAACTGAATTCTTAAAAAATTTGATAGATTTTTATAAAAATTCAATGACATAATGTCTTAGTAGTGTTAGATTTTTTACTTATTTTTAGTGGGAACGTACTCTTCTCCCTTGATTGTAGATCCAAGATCAACAGAGGGAGGGTTATCTTCTTACGCTAGAACTAAGTTCAATGGTGGAGGTTTTTAACATTCAAAATTCTGAATTTTTTTAAGCTTTAGAGGGCATTTTGTTTTACTCCAAATTCAAGATTGACAAAGAAGCACTCATCTATTTCTCACCAAATTCAAGATCAAAGGTGGAATTTTGATTAAACTTAATTTTTAGAGAGAATATTACATAAAAGTAATATTATTCCAAAATTTCTTTACCTAAAATAAATGGGAGATTTCCTTCGCAGCACTGGAAAGCATGCTAGTAGAAAACATTGATCATCGGGAGTAAGAATGAACAAAGAAACTCAAGATGAGTAAGAAGGAGAGAGAGAGAGAGAGAGAGAGAGAGAGAGAGAGAGAGAGAGAGAGAGGGAGGGAGAAAGAGAATGTTTAGTGGGGGTGGCTGCTCTCCCCATTATAGTAAATTTCCTTCTAATTGGGTAGTTTTTGTTACTATAACCGTTCCCACCTTGCCGACCCCTCCTCCCCTCATGCTCCCTTGGATAGTTATGTTCTTTGGGACCAAGATGGTGGCTTTCTTGATTTATTTTAAATTGAGGATTGATATACACAACTTGTATCATTTAATCGAGCAATAGTCAGAGGCGATTTAAGCTTCAAGATTCTTTAAAGTGGCAATAGCTAGCCACTAGATTTAAAATATCTTGGTCAAGATGTATAATTTTTATCATTTTTATTCATTTCATCATTTTGTTTAAAACATCATGTGTGAGAGGATAGAAAATCTTGGTGCATTAACCTTCACCCAGAATATCAAAATCATCTTTATGACTTGGACTCCTCAATAAATACTTATCTAGATTTGCTTTGTCATCGAAATCATCCTTAGTAGAATTATGTCTTTTGAATTTCTCTACCATTGCATATCTTCTTCCATAAGATTGCATTTGCAAATCACTAAACCCTTTAGGAGAACTTTGATTCTCAAGAAGACTACTATCTACCTGGCTTCCACCTACTATCTTCAATTTATAAACATGAAACATGTCATAGCATGATAATCTAATAAGTTGTGCCAAGGTAATACCATCAGGTCTTTCATATATATCCATAGCAAACTCTACATAGTTTAAAATGGGGATCTAAAACAACATCAAGATATATATTCAAATTCATTTTTTTCTACACTAGGCCAATATTTATCAAAATTTTCCTTCATTTTTGATGCCATATTCTCACATTTGGATCATTATCCATTTGCCAAGCTTGAAGAAGACAAACAACTTCAGCAATTTCATGAAAGAAAGTATTTGATGTAATATAAAAAGAACCATAAATTCTTAAAGTTAGGTAAAAAGTAAATTCTAAGAAAGGGAGAAATCTTTTAATATTAATCTTTTGCTTTTTTATTTTTTTATATGTCATCATTCTTTAAATTTTGTAGCTTTGATATGAATGTATTTTTGCCCCCAATATGGTGTACATTTTCACCTATTTTCTTTAGACCATCTTGCACAATTAAGTTAATAATATGAGCTATACATATCATATGCAAGAAGCGACCATCAAGAATACTATCTTCTCTCTTGCCAAATTTATTTGCAGGTGTGTAATGATGTCATTATTCAAACTTGCATTATTAACTGTCAAGGTGAAAACTACATCAATCCTTCAATCAACAAGACATTTCTCAACTTATTTTCCAAGTAACTCACCCCTATGATTGTAGATAATTAAAATATTTATAACTCTTTTATTGACTTTCTAGTCTTCATTAATAAAATGAGCAGTGACATGCATATAGTTAATTTGCTGAATGAATGTCCAAGTGTCAGTCGTTAGACATATTATGACAGGACTTCTTGAATATTTGTTTTAGAATTACTCTTTCATCCAAGTAAATTTGAAAACAATCATGTGTCAATGTCCATCGTGAATGTATTTGAAACATTGGACAACACTTAACATAAAAGATTTAAACCCACAACCTTCAACATACTTGAAAGGTAATTCATCAGCAATACCCATCATTGCTAAAGCTTTTCTTATGTTTTCTTGATCAAATCTACATGCATTAAGGCTTGCACATACCGCTTCACCTTTAACACCAAAAATTCATTAAGTATTGTTATCAACCAAACTTCATGTGTAGTAGTAGTATAACCAAAGTAACAAACAAGCCTATGTGATCTGGGAGTTATTGAGACAAAAAATACTTTCCATAAAGTGCACTTGACAATGAAGGCTACTAGAATTATACTCATTGAAAAGTGTTGTTACCTCACTTTGGGTGAGGACTCTTCCTCCATCCTAGACTTAGGAATCTTCTAGACACTAGAACTTCTCCCAGTCATGAGACTTCAGTGATTAGGTGAACACAACCTAAGAGAGACTTAACAAGGCACCCATAGGCTTGGGTCATACCCACTAAGGAACCTACCTATCCTATGACCTAAACCAAACCTATACCTATCCATGCAAATCCAATCAATACAATCAAATCAAATTGAATTTGATTCATGTCCAAGCTTCATGCCAAATCAAATTAACCCTTAACCAAAATCAATTCCACCATCATCCTATGGATCCAACTTAAACCTATTCTTCAATGATTGCTTTTCACCAACTCCAATTATTTCTCTTCAAAGCCTTCCAAAGCTTACAATCAAATCAAACCCAAATCAATCAATTCAACCTAGCCATTTGACCTAAAGGGTCTAGCCAAAATCCTTAAATCCACATCAATTGCAATCAAAGCCATCAATAAATCTAAATGAATCATCAAACTCAATTCAATTCAACTTAACCCATCAATTGACCATTTGGTTCAAACTAAAGTGACCTAAAGGACCCATTTGATCCAGTTTAATCCACCCAAATTATTGAACCAACCCATTTAATCTACAATGATTGGATCACCATTGATTGTCCAATTACAATCAATTCAAATAAACTAATTTGTTCACTTGACCCAAGTTGACCCAATTAGGCTACATGAGCCAAATTTAACCAAACTTCATTCTAAACTCAATTGATCGAGACCAATACCTCCAATCAATCATAAATTGTGTATTGAATATGATTTGACCATCAATTAGACCTAGCCAAACCCATTTGGTTCCTTTGACCCAATTTGATCCAATTTGACCAAGGGCCAAATTATTTGATTGTTCCAATTGACCCATTTAGCCCAGGATAAAGGGTTCAATTAAACCAAATCATTATCAAATTCAAACTCAACCACAACAATCATCTTTCACATTGAACCAAAATCCTAACCCAATTTGGTCAATTTGACAAATTGGTCAACATTTGATCCATATGAACCCATATGAGTCAAATTCAAATCCACTTCAAATTAAACCAAACCAATGTTACCAACTCATCCCAAATCATTTGAACTTAATCAACCTTGGTTGTTTTTACCAATTGGTCCTTTAAAACCAAAATAATTTGACTACATGTGTCAAATGAAAACCATTCAAACTAAGCCCAAATCAAACCAAACATGGCATGACTGATCTTTGGATCACCTTGGGTTAACCCAAATAAAACCTAACCTTGAATTAGCCCAAAACCCATTGGGTTAACCTTTCCAAATGAGACAAAATCCCCATTTGGATAGTTAAACCCACTCTCCTACCCTTAGCAGCCACCCTAAGCTCCATTTGGACATTAGGACCACTAGCTAACCTGACCCAAAGTTGATTGAGTCAGCCATGGCTCATGTAGAGGTGAGTTAACCCAAGCCCTCTAATTGGAACACTTGGAGGAGGGGGTACACTCACTTTGCCACTACCTTGACCACTTAGAGCCTCCACACCTGACCACTCTAGGCAGCAGGAAGCTTTGAAAGGATTGATCCAGCCATTGGATCAATGGGAGGAGGGTATCCCTCCCCATCAAATTTAAGCAGAGCTTGGTAAGAGACAGCATTTGAGCATTCCCGACCTCCCTTGAGCTTCCTATCATCGGTGACACCTAACCCATGTGAAATAGAGCCCTTCCTCAATTTAACCTCACCTAAACTTCTCCAAATCTAAAATAACTCTTCTCACATCTTCACCTCTCAGGTGAAATTGATTGATCAATTGATCATAGACCTCTAGACCAACTCGAGCTTAGTGGCAATGTTTGGTCCATAGTGCCACTGGCAGGGAGGCAACTCACAAACTTCTCAATAGGGCTTCATCTCTTCAAGATGAAACTACCTCAATCATTGGACCATCGATCTTGAGCTATGGTGAGGTAAAATCCAGTAAACCATAGAAAATCCGATAGTAGTTGATCTTTTATGAAGAGTTTTGTGATTTTGTGCAATTTACACCGTAGGATTTCCTTAGATCTCTTCCTTGAATATTTTGGAGTTGATCATCCTCGTGCTGAGCTCAGATTGAGAGAGGCGGGCGATATCATCTTTTGGGCTCTAGGATGAAGGATCACCCGTTCATTGTGATTAGAACGGACAACCGTAATTTAATTCACTAAAAAAAAAAAATCTGATTTTACCCTTTAATATCCATGGAATTCATCCCCTCCATCCGATCCAAGATCGGTTGTGAAACGAAAAGCGTTAGCTGATTGACTTCCGTGTTAAGTTTAAATGGCTAATCCTATGGTGCCATGTGGAAAGAGACGCTACGTCAGCTCCCGCGTGGCGCCGATAAGATTAGAGATTAATTAGGATTAAAATGTATTTAATCACCTTGAACTTCAAAAATTCATAACTAATTATAGAAAAATCTTAAAAATATGAGTAAACTCATTTTGGAAAGGATAAATTGAGGGTGTTTTAATAAAAATAAAATCTCTAATGTTAAAATAGTGAATAGTGCTTAATTAGGGTTTGAAAGTTTTCTTAATTGGCTTAATTAAGCCATAATTACTTGGCTTATGAATCTCAAATTGAATGTATTGATTCTTTGGGATGTCCTCTGCCTCCCATATTTTTCTTCAGATTTATTGGCTAGGTAATTAGGAGAATTTGAAATTTTAATCTTAATTACCCTCCATAATTAATTTAATGATTATTAATATTATTAAGTAGTAAAATTTTGATTATTAATGATTATTAATCATTGTTAATAGTGGGAATGACATGGGTGAATGATCAAGGCCTCTTCCTTGATCATTTACTTAAGTCTCTCTTCATGGGAGGTTTAATTAAATTATGACTTAATTAATTTAAAATTAATGATGAAATTAAATCAAATTGAAATGGTAATTAGATCAGATATTTAAATTGAATTTGTGGGTTCCTCTTTATGTATTCAATAACATAAAGACCCTTAAAAAATTATAAATAACCCATTGGTGTGGGAAAAACATATAAGTACTTAATTAGATTTTTTAATTTAATTAATATTTAATTATGAGCCTCATTACATTAGGTCCTCCCTAAGTGCATTAAAATTTTAATTTCTTATTTGCATATCATTGGAGGCTTATGGTTAAATGATTAATCAAATTAAAGAAGCGTATGAAATGGAAAATAAATCATTTGCTTAATGATTCAAACTTGATTAATCCATAAAAATGACTTAATTATGTTTTCTTTAAGCACATTAAATCACTCACATGGGATGGGGTGAAAACAACAAGTATTACTTCTTCTCTTTGAATTTAATAATTCAAATCCAAAATCAAATCCTATAAGAAGCTTTGGTTTTCCTTAAATGATTTTATTTGATGTGATTGTCCTAAAGAATTAATGTAGTTGAGTGAATTGTGTGGAATTGTTCAATTATTTCTTTTCAGTCATCATAGATATTGTATGTCATTTGATATCATACATTCATGCTTTCAAATAAAAATAATCAATTGAATTGAATTATGTGAAAGTTGCATGTGTTGAATTAATCTTATTATATGTGTGGCTATTATCACGAATAAGCTTCAAAATTATTTTCAAAGTTGCAAATCGATAATAAAAATTTGGATTGATGTCAACTATGAATACTACATAGGATTTGCATATTCTTATAATCTAAGCATGTCAAAGTATTGTTTGATCATTATGATTCATGTATGGGTTTACATACATTTGAATGATAATATGTATATATTATGGACATCCAGGGAATATGAGACTTTAAGTAGCCCCACAGAGGTCTTAGATTATCTCACTTCCTTGGTTAACAAATGCACATACTTATTTAATTTCATTTATATGTGTAATTGTACTAGAATTTGGATACAACTTTACTTTACATGTGTAAATAATTCAACCAAAATACAATATTTTTCATGATTTTCATTCTCATGGCTATGTGTACACTCATATGTATTTAAGATAGCATGTATATAGTTTGGATATCCCAAGAATAATAGGGTTTAAGTAGCCCCAAGGACCAGGGTTTAAATAATGGCCTGTACTTGCTTAAAACTTTAATACATGTGTGTGTGTACTTAGCTAAGAAATGAAATTCCTTTTTTCTACAAAAATATATGCATTCATAATCATTTAAGTGTGCCAAAAATACATTGCATGTATAAATATACTAAGTCTTAAATCATATGCATGATTATTGATGATGAAAAGAAATGGTGCAACATTATCTATGTGATGGAAATTCAATTTTATTAATCTTAAGATGACTTTTATGTTGGATAGGATTCCTTAAGATTAACCCAAATTTAAGAATAATAAAAATATTTAATAAAACATTCACTAAAAGAAATCAAGTCATAATAAAATGCCTTTACAAAATAACTTAAGGTAGGGATGAAAGAGGTTAAGCCTCTTTCTTCTCTTTACAATTTTTAGATGTTAAGTAAACATCAAATGAAATGAAAGAAAATATAAAATAAAATTCATCAATCCTTTAAATAACTTGAAATAAAACCACCCTTCATGATTGTTGACCTCACTTTTGGAGTGAGCTTTTACCTTCTCCATCTTAGACATAGGACTCCTCTAGACACTAAGAGTTCCTTAGTCTTAGACACATCTACTGATTAGGTGAACACTTAACCTCACCTTAGAGACTTAGTAGAGTTAGCCATAGGAATGGGTTATGCCTTAGGGGTATTAGGAGGACTTTCCAACCTTATAGTTTGAACCAAATCCTTACTTCCTTCTTTCAAGTCAAACTTCAAATTCAAATCAAAACCTTCAATCAATTCCAACTCAATTGATTTTCTCAAATCATAAATAAATTCCAAACTCAAAAGGATTTCTAATAACCCATTTATATTCTCATTTATATTCAAAAATATAAATGAAAAATAAATTCAAATAACCAAAATCTATTCAAACTCAAATCCAAATCTAACCAAAATCCAACTTAAACTCTTTCAAGTCAAATCCTTGAACTTAGCTTAAACCAAATTCAAATCACTCCAAAATCAAAAGGTTTTCTCATAACCCATTTATATTCTCATTTATATTCACAAATATAAATGAAGTATAAATTAAAATAACCAAAACTAAACCAAAAGTTAAACCAAAATCCAACTTGTACTTTTTCAAGTCAAATCCTTGAACTTAGCAAAATCATTCTCAAATCAAACCAAACCCTTGGATTTTCTCTTCAAACAATCACTCCCTTAATCACATACACAAATATAAACATGAACTACAATCACCAAACCAAAATCAAACTAACCCAATTCAAACCCATGTTCATCATTTTGACTTGAAATTTCCAAATGAACCAATACCCATTTGACTCCAAATCACTTGTAATTGGTTATATTTCCATCATAAGTCCATATGTGAGTTCAACCAAACTTAAATCAAGCCTTGATCAAGCAATTACCATTTAGGCTCACTTGACCCAAAGTGACCTAAAGGACCTTTTGAGCCAAATCTAAACCAACCCAAATTGGATTGAACTAAGCCCATCTAAGCCTCACAATGAGCAATAATCATTAAGATGATAAATCACTCAAATTGGGTCAAACCAAGTCAAACCTAGCCTTTGACGAAGTCAACACTTAGCCCAAATGAAACCTAAATAAGCCAAAATTTACCATAAGCCAAATTGATTGAAACCATTGATCTAAACTAATCCATAATCAATGATTGAACAGGATCAATCCATCAATTGAACCAAACCAAGCCTAATTGGCCACTTGACCTAAGTTGACCGAAATTGACTTAAAAAGTCCAAATGGGTCAAATCTTGATCTAAGCCAAATTGATTGCAACCAATGAGTCAAATTCATTCCAAATCACTTGTTGAACTTGACCAAATCCTCAATTGACCAATTAGACCCAACTTAGCCCAATTCACCATGAAACCAACTTGACCAAATCAAATCAACTTAATCAAACCAAATCAAAATTGATGAAACCAAAGCTTACAACATTTCAAATGATCAACCAAGCTAAACCAACCCATGACCTACCCAATTGGGTCAAATGGGTCAAATTGGTCAACTTGACCCATTTGACCTAAATGAACCTAAATGAACTAGACCAAATCTAAACCAAATTGAACCAATGACACCCATAGGCTCCAAATGATCATTTGAACTTGACCTAACCCATGGTTTGACCCAATTTGACCAATTGGCCAACCTAACTCCATCTGACTCAACTTGACCTAAATAGGTCAAATTGAACCAATTTAAATTAAATGAAATCTAAATCACTTGAAATTTGACCCAACCCATTTTTGAATCATTTCAAATGTGCCTAAATCAAAATCGTGGCCAAATGACTACTTTTCCCTTAAGTCAAAGGGTATCCTATGACCAAATTTACTTGGAATTTGGTCATTTCTCACTCAAGGCCACTTGGCATCCTTCCATTGGTCGACATGGGCACCAAGGGAGGTGGTGAACATCACCCAATGAGCTTGGGTCATCCATGACCCAAGCCAAGCCAAATCGACCCCTCCAATGGAAATTGGACACTTGGATCACCAAATGAACTCACTTAGCACATGGGCACACACTCTCCTTCCTCCACTACTCAAAAAGACCCACATGGGGTGTTTGGAAAACAAAATTGATCAGCCAATCCTTGCCATTGATCAAAAATGGCAATTCAACCCTTCATCATCTTATCCAAGGAGGGGGAGATATACTCGCCCTCTTTTCCACTCAAACTACAAGCATTCATTTCGACAGAGCCAAGGAGGTTGAAACAAAGCTTCTCCAAGCCTTTGCAAGCCATTCCTGAGCTCCCTCATTTCTCCTTCTCGATTTTGCTCAAAGCGAGGTCAATCCAATCCCAACTCACAAATTCCCCAAAACCAAATTAACCTCACACACCATTGGACTTCATCGAGCTCAACCAAGTCATTTCCCAAGTCTCCAAGCCAGAAGCATCACCTTGATCAAGTTGATCACCATTGAAGGACTTGGTCACCAAGCAATCACTCCAAATCAAATATCCAATTCCTTCAACAAGGCTTCATCTCTAGATAGCTACCTCCTCATTGGAAGCACCGGTGATAGCCTCATGAGGTGCTTAAACTGCCTTAGGAAATTGCTTGGTCCTTTTTGAAGAAAAGTGTCACCCCATTAGATCTTGACCATTGGATGTGCATCCCCCCTCATTTCTAAAGGTGTGGGATCATTTTGATTCCAAGTCTCTTGAATTGAATGGGGAGAGATGAACGGTGTTCGTCTCTCATGGAAGGAGGAGAAGCATGGTCATTCCATGTGATTGGATGGACGTGATTAGATCACACTAGATCCCTTTTGATTTAAGCTAAATCACGGATTAATCTCGCATTCGATCTTAGATGACATCTGAGAAAGCACGTCCATTGAACGATGGATGGATGTGAATTTAAATAACCTATCCCATCTCTCCACATGAAAAATGCGCCGCGTCAGCCGCCACATGGCCCGATAGGATTAGGGGGTTAATTAAGTCTAATTAATCTAATTGTAATACTGAAACTTCAAAAATTCATAACTAATTATAGAAAAATCTAAAAAATACAAACATAGGTTTATTTTAAAGATAATTCAGAGAAGAATAATAAAAAATTAAAATTAATTAATCTTGAATAATTATTTTAACTCATTTTGGGTTTAATTAGAAATATAATTAAGCTAATTACTTTTTAGTTAATTAGATAATTAACTCCAAACTTTTTGAGATTAATTAGTGGGATGACCTCAACCTCCCATAATATTCTTAGAATTTATTGCTTAATTAATTAGGAGAATTGCTTGTTTCATCCCTAAGCACTTTCTTAATTAATTAAATGATTAATTAACATGTTAAATAGATAAATTCATTAATTAAGCTTGCTAACCATCATTAAATAGTGAATGGACTTAGGGAATGAGATTATGACTTCTTTTCCAATCTTTTCCCCTAAGTTCATTTCATTTGGAAAACACTTAATTAAGTTATGATCAATTAATGGATTAATCACTTCATTAAATAATTCAATTAATTAAACTCCTAACTAAATCATTCCAGACTTGATCATTTAACTCTTGGGTAGATTCTTAGGTGCTCAATAACCTAAGAGGATTCTAAAGGAGATTATAATCAAACTACATGTGTAGGAGGGTTATAAAAGTACTTAATTAAACCCTTTAGCTTAATTAACCAATAATTATGAGCCAATTGCATTAGGCCCCTTTATTTCTTAGGTGCATTGCTGATTTAATTTCCATGTGGTTGCATATCATATGTTGGCTCATAATTGTTTGGATAATTATGTTAAAGTGGTATAGGTAAGGCATAATTAATGGATTTAATTCATACCTTAACCTAATCAAAATATGAAATCAACTTAACTGTTTCAAATTAAACTAAACCGATTCACATATGGGGGAATGGGTTAGGATTAACAAACCTTTTCTCACATTTCCTAAGTCCAATCAAATTCAAAAATAAAAATATCCTTGAAGAATTTTGATTCATTTAAAATGATCTTATTTCATAGGATTGCCCTTAAGAATTAATTAGGGTGAGAAATCATGTCTTTACATTCACTTTATTTCTTTCCAATCATGTTAAATATTATTTTGCCATATGAAATCATGCATTCATTTATTTTAAAATTAATTAAATATTTTTTTTATGTCAAATTGCATGTGTTGGCTAAAATTAAGAATATGAGTGGCTATTATCACTATTAAACCAAAATTACTTTTCAAAATTTATAAATCAAAAATTATAAATGAAGTGCTAGTTATGAATAATTATAAGCATGTGATGATAGCATAAGATGTGTATTATGAAGTTCTTTCCTCTCTTAATATGGATTCACATAGGATTTGCAAGTGTATAGTTCATTTGAAAAGAACATAACACTTGCCTAAATCTATTCCTATGCATCTATCTTAAGACTTAGGAAGGACCTTCATATTATACATATATATCTTACAATCAATCAAACATAAATCTTGCATGATTCTTCATTCATTTGGTTCTTTTGTACATTTACATGTATTTTAAGAAAAGTGGTATATTATCGGACATCCTGGGGTTTGCTTTAAGTAGCCCAAGTAGGTCTTGTACCACAAGTGTAGAAAATAATGGCCATACTTATAACTTTTATACATATGGATGTGCATTTAGCTAATGGATAAAGAGTCCCTCTTTTCTATATAATAAAGACATGCATTCATGGAATATTCAAATTTTCAAACCACATCTCTTTGCATTCATCATCAAAGTGTGCTAAGATTTGCATTGCATGTATAGGTATGCTTAGGATTATTCATATGCATGGTATACATGGTGGAAAAAAAATGAATGTGTGTGTTATGTGATAGTAATCCACCCTAACTAATACTAAGATGCCTCTCTTATTGAATATTTAGAGTAAATCTAAACTTAGGATTAATTAATACATAATAAACATTCACTAAAGGAAATTCATTAATGAATCTACCTTAGAAATACTTTAAGGTAGGGATGACAGAGAGTTCTCCTCTCTTTTCTTCTCTTCACAACATTTAGTTGCTAAGTGTAGCTTCATTTTAACCAAATCAAATCACCAGCTAAAATTGAAAAATCAACTAAATCACTTAAAACCAAAACCATCTAAATTGAATCTTTCACACTTAGAAAATTCAACCTTAAAGCCTAGCTAAGACATGCCACAAGCCTTAAATGGCACACACATTAGGCTAAGTCACCATTTCTAGCTCTATGTTAGGCTGCATGGTTTGATGCTGATTTTATTTTTGATGTAATATTTTAGGCGATGTTAGGGTGTATGTGCATAGACTAGATGATAGGATGATCTTAGCCTAATCATGTCTTTTGCAGGGGGTTATGCTTAAGGGGCGATGAAATAACAATATAAATGCTTTAGCTGTGCAGGTTGCTTATACCCCTAAGCATAATCCAAATTAGGACTGACTTGGTTTATGTGTGGGGTGCTAAGTCCAACTTATTCATATAATTATTTGGGTTTTGTGGTATGTTTAACTAACCTTTATTTTGTAAGTTTAGTTAGATTTACCTTTCCCATTTTGAAAATTTTGTAATTAAGATTTGGAATGAATGTTATGGGGGATTAGGATGAACATTGGTCATAAGACTAAGTCTTATGCACCATGTGATGTCTTTGGAGTAACCATATTAAATCCAAAGGAAGAAAGAAAAAGAAATCAAAATGAAATGAAGAATGAAGAATGAAGACCCCATAACATGAATTCCTTTTAATTGTAATTATTCATTTATAATCAGGTTGTATAAGGGTAGAGCTCACTACCCATTTTCTTTGGGTTTTGTGTGGTGAGACCACATCGACCTCTTATTCTTTTACTAATTTTATAAATTGATTTATGTTTTTATGATTGTAATTAGGATGGCATGATTTTCTAGTTTCTTAATTGTTTGATGGTTGTTGAATGGCTGGATGCGATTAGGCTCTTAGAAAAATAAATTTTCTATCTAATTAATCAACTCAAAATTAAATTAAATAATTCATAACCTCACCTAAAGCCTAGGACATAAATCAAGATAATAAAAGATTTAGCAACCTATGTTGTATGTCTCTCACATCATGCATAAATCATATTGCTTCACTCTTGCTAATGGAGGGCTTCCACCTTTGCTAGAAAATGGCTTGACCTTTGAGAGCCATGGTGGAAACACTCCTTCTTTCTGATTTTGGCCCATAACCAATCTTCTCATGCATTAGGCATATGAAATCCCATAGCTATGTCAAATAAAATGTCCAAAATCAAAATAAAACTTATTTGCATTAGATTAAGTCATTATTCATGCCCTTCATGATCTAGTCTCTTAGGAGTTTAAGGACTTAGTCTCCTTTCTAAATAAAACAATAGCCATCTTGCAAAGCATAAGACTTGCCTACATGTATTTAAAATCATAGGAGGTTAGTTGGTTGCCACCCTAGGTTGTAAGTCAACAATGGTGGTTTATTCTCTCTTGTGGAGGTAAACCATATACCCATTTTTTCCTTAGATTTAGGTGCTTTACCAAAGCTCCCTAGATTTAGGATAGGTTGTTATTTTCCTTTGTAGCATAAATCCTCACCTCTTAGGCATTTCTATAATCTTGTATTGTGGAATTGTAAGCCTAGATTTTAATAAAAATTCAACTCAAACATATAATTCCTCAATTTCAAAAAAAAAATATAAAGCCCAACCATAGGATAGTTTGGGATGCTCACTAGGCTTCATTCATGAGCATCCCTACTCATCTTCCTTTGGTTTTGATAATAACTCTCTCCTTTTGCAATCCACTTGATTTTTAAAATAACCAATTGATTGATAGTCTATCTTTGAAATCTTTGGAGACAATGATCATTTACCTTAATGTATTCTTAAGGAATCTCATTCCTTAGGATGTAATTAACTATGGGCTTGCCTCCATAAAACAAAAAAATAAACTACTTTACTTTTCCATGTAAAGTAGGAAAGATCTGGTACATTGAAGACCCATTATCCTTAGGAGTCCTTATTAGGTGATTAGGTCCATGTAGGATGGTGACTATCTCTCAAGATACATCATTCCTCAATGTCATACGATCACCTAATGAGTACATCTAGGATCTGCGTGTCCTTCTCTCACCAAAATAAACACCATAGATTTTTAGCGACTCCGGGGATCCTCTCTCCATCTTTGGTAAATGATCATTGTCTCCAAGTATCGATAGTGGATTTGTATTTCATATGAGTCCGACTATCCTTTTGTTGGCACTTAGCTGATTTCATTCTTAAGCTAAGCTAGCCAACATCCTTTAGGTTCTAGGACCTCACTCCATGTAGGTCATAAAATCCCTGTTAGGTCCCCGAATAGGTGAAAATAAAATTTAATAAAGAGATGACTAAAGACCTTTTTCTTACCATCTTTGGTAAGGTAAGTTCATTCCAAAAATAAAGAAAAATAAATCCTTTATAAAATATCACTTTTCAAGCACCACACATAATAAAATACTTGCACAAAATTTTTTATAAAATATATAACTCAACCTCATCTAACAACATTGTTACATGTAGATCTTTTCAAAAAAAATCAAAAACATCTTTCAAAAAGCACATATTTGAAAATGAACATCTTCATTTCATACCCAAATTTATTGAATGAAGATTTCATTTCAAATAAAATCATTTCATAAAATTGAAACTCCATTCAATATATCTCACATATGTCGAAGTTGGAGTTTCTTCCATTTCAAAAAGATATTTAAAAATGAACATCCTCATTCAATATACCCAAATTTATTGAATGGAGATCTCTTTTCCAAATAAAATCATATCAAAAAATTGAAACTCCATTCAATATATCTTATATATATATTATAGTTGGAGTTTCTTTTCCTTTTCCAAATAGCACAAATTTGAAATAAACATTTTTATTCAATATACCCAAATTTGTTGAATGGAGGTTTCATTTTCAAAATAAAATCACACCATTTGAAACTCCACTCAACACAGTCCATATGTGTTAAGTTGGAATTTCCATTTTTTTTTTTTTTATTAAAAAAAAGCAATAATCACACACAAAAATTTCATCTTTAAAAATAAAAATAAAAAATTGACTTCCATTTTACATACCCAAATTTGTTAAATGAAATCTACTTTGCAAAAACAATCATGAGGATCAAAATACATTGGAATTCCATTTGACATGCCCAAATTTGTCAAGTGAAAGTTTCATTTTTAATATAAAAAAGAATTGGATTTCATTTAACACAACATGTTTGTTAAATAAAAATCTCTCCTCTCAAAAATAACATAAAATTAAAACAAAAATCAAACTCACTTGGGCTTTATGTAGCATACACAAATTTGCTAAGTAAAGATCCCATTTTTCAAAATCAAAACAAAAAATTAGATTTGGGCTTTGTTTAGCATACACAAATTTGCTAAGTAAAAATTTTATTTATAAATTCACACATGATACACATCATGGGCAAACAAGCAAAAGAAGAACATTGTTTTCAAATATCTCATCTAGCATATCCAAATTTGCTAAATGAGTAAACCCCAAAATCAAATTTAAAACAAAAATCAATTCACCCTCTATTTAACATACTCAAATTTGTTAAATAAAGGGTCTCCATACATAAAAATCAAATTCAAATATGAACCAATGGAAGCATCAAAGGTCTCTCCAAAATATTTGAATCCTTTCAACATACACAAATTTGTTGAATGTGATTCTAAACTCAAGAATTCAAAATCTCCTTCAATTTATTCAAAATCTCTCCAAAATTCAATGAGCCCCACTTAACATATTCAAATTTTTGAGTGTGGGTTCAAACTTAAATCAAATTTAAAAGTTTAGAATACCAAAAAAATCGATTTGAGTTTGTTTCAAAATTTGCGAATTTAGCTCATTTTGCTTTTCTCAGTTCGGTATATGCAAATGGATTCTCAAAAGTATGTGTTCACTTCCCCTTTGGGATGGATTTGGCCTTGGATCGGAGCCTCCCCAAACTAATTTTCATATGATACACTTTGGTCAGGATTGGGGCGGGGGGAGGGATATCCCTCACATCGCAGAATGTGGTGGTGGTAGAAGCCATTCATCCATATTGAGATACCCTCAGATTCTGAGTTTCCCTCACTAAAGAGGAAGGTAGTAGAAGTTCCACAGTAGTTCATATTCATGTTGTTCCATTGCCTAAGTGGCTAGTACCCACTCATTGGCTTCTTCCAAGGGAGGCTACCACAGAGGATAGTCTCCCTACCTTTGAGGTAGGTCTAGCTCCCATCTTGCTCCACCAAAACCCAATGTCATAATAAGAGCAATCAATATCATATGTGCATTTAAGGAGATGGAGACATTGTCTCACATATGGAGAGTCACCTAGTAGTTTCTTTGCTTACTTAGAATAAGTTCCATCCTTTGGTCGATGAGGAGGAAGATGTAGGAGGATTAATGTCACCTCCACCTATAGTTCATTATGACACCTATCGAGATAGAGAAAGTCATATCTGGCCTTGAGTTCACCAAGTTGGCAGGGCATTTGGATGGTTAGAGTCCAAAGCCAAGTTTGATCTACGATTAATCATTCCTCCCAGTGTAGGTGAGCATATCCATCAGGAGAGGGCTAGAGAGGCCTAAGTATCGGTGCATATTACTAGCAGAGAGAGGCAAAGATATTCATATAATCACCTCCTCCCTCATAGATTTCTCGATCACGCATTGCCCGTGCGGTCCCGATAGTATTGTATTGACTGGTACTACCCATCATGGGAGGAGAGCTCTTGAGCAGAGAGAGTTGGTGTCATCTCCATCACACCACTCTACTCCATGTCCACCATCGCTAGTGCAAGTTCTATCTTCTACAGTTCCATTTAAAGCCATGAGGGTAGCATCAAGAAAGCCACTAGTGATCGTATGGCCAAGGGATCCCATTTCATCTACAGAGGCGAGGTGAGTGAGCTCTTGCTCGACCTCTACTTGATTGTGAAGAGGAGTGCACCTAGCATCATAGTCGTACCATCACCACCACCTCTGATCATGGATATAGTAGTAGAGGAGAAGGAGATAGTTCAATTATCCCCATGGTGATGGATCCTCCCAGGAGCGCACTCCACCCATATGGGGTGACATGTATCCTCGGTGAGCGTAGCCCTCACAAGCACTCGGTAGGGAGGTCAGATGTATCTGTTCATGAACATGATCCCACCCGTCAGCCACGATGATTTTATGCTGTGATACTCCTTGGATGATATCGCACAATATCTAGAAGAAAGAAATCTAGGGTATGATTGGTCGACCTTGAGGAGAAGGTTAGCTTTGACCCCAAGAAATGATTTATTGGAAGACTCAGAGTATGGTTGATACTAGGTTCCTCCTTGGATCACAGTTTGGAAGGTGTTGTGGCGAACAGGATGATATACTATTCAACCAACACCTTTCAACAACAAAAAAGATGAGCGATTGATAAGATGGGAAAGAGGCTTGAAGATTTTCTAGCGAAGTTCACTTGAATCAAGCTCCAACATTATACCATTATGGAGACTAGTCAACGAGTTGTTGCATGTCTGGATCAACCAAGAGTTCACCTCAGTAGAGCGTAGACAGCTATAGAAGGTAGTGGATATAGTACCTCCATACAAGAAAAGATATCAAACTCATGGTTGATGACAAGTGAGAAGAAGCGTTGGTAAGCGAGGTGGTTCATCGGTTCAAAGGGTAGACCCAATTTGATCTATCCAATATCATAAAGGTTTTGTGCCTCCTTCTTTCAAGAGTGTTGATGGCAGCGGGAACCCTCGCCAGCATATAATGCAATGCTGGTGGCAGCAATACACTATTATTCTATCTTTTTGTCAATAGTTTAGTGGGCATAGCCTTTGATTGGTACGTTGAACTCCCCAACGATTCAATAAGAACTTTTGTTGAGTTGGAGCAACTCTTTGTTAAGAGGTTTGCTAGAGCTTAGTAAAGGGTAGCTGTGGGCGATCTCATTGTAGCACAACAACACCCCGATGAGTCCCTCATTGATTATATTCTTAAATGGCACAATTTGAGTATGAAATGAGAACCACAGCTGTCTGAACAACATGTTATTGAAATTCTATTAAAGAATATTCATGGCCCGATCAACTTCATGCTTAAAGGTTTCACCATCAAGACATTTAAGAAGCTAATCAACAAGGCAACTAGTCTACAAGGAGGCCAACAATTGCCTTTTCAAGATCAATCATCAAAAAAACCATAGAAATCTATGAAAGAAGCCAGGGGTAGTTGTAACATTGGATAAAGGGAAGCGCCAGAGATGAGAGACCTCAAGCTCCACAACCTTCACTTCCACCTCTTTACCACCTCCATCTTATCGCCACCATACCTCCATGGCCTTCAGCCTCCTCACCATACTCTCGGCGGTATACATATCCCTAGGTAGCAATCATCCACTTACTCTTTTGGATAAATTAAACAAAACTTATTTATTTAAGAGGAGGTAGTCAGAAAAATCTTTAAAAACCTCTTAAAAAATCTAATTTTTTAGCTACTAGCCTGAAGTAGAGGAAGTGGGTAAAATGATCTAACTTTTTCCCTACCACATGCTAGGCCATATTTTGGAGGATTTCTTTACATTTAAGCTCGAGCATAGCTACAAGTTAGGCACTATAGTTATCCCAGGAATATTTAAGAACAACCATCCAGTTCTATTAGGGTAATCCTTGGGGATACATGTGATCTCTCAAAATAAAAGAAGGTTGGGATATCTCTTTATCCCAAACCTCTAAAAGATTATTTCTAAAATCAAAACTTTCTTAGGTGCACGAGGGCTCGAACCTCAACATCAAGGAAGGTTCACAAGTTGCCAAAGACAACTTGGGAAAGTGGAAACTTCGGCGGCAGCGATGCTTACCCATACTTGCAGGGATAGCCAAGTAGGTAAACCAGAGTCGCCTCCATTCCACCATTGCAAATACTACTACTGCTGTACTTCTACTTCAACTAATTCTTCTTCTTGTAGACATCTTGTATCAGTAGATGAGGGCATCAAATCCCTCACCCCACTTACTTTACTAGATTTCTACTATGCATCTCCTTTTAAATCTAAGAAATTGAGAAATAAAGCTAGTTTGAATTACATCTGTGTCACTTCTAATGGGTTGTCTAATTCTACTCTTTTAGAAAACTCTTCAAGTCTTAATAATTATAACAACTCTGATCATCCTCTTTCTGATTCAGAATGGAGTTTCCTTTTCTAAATACTACGAGTTCACCTCTTGGGATAGACTTAGAATCATCAAATTTTGAGGGTCTTATAGGAGAAGCTATATGTATGCCTGACGAACAAGTACAATCTTTCACTAACCCGCCATAAGAGATCACCGAAGTTAACCTCCGTAGTGGTAAGGTTCTACCTCCCAGGCAATCATCTCAAGATAAGGGAAAACAAGTCATTGGTACCAACGAACAAGAAGCCCCTCCACAAGATGCTCCACCCGTGGATATGCTTATGGAGGATCCAAAGTTACATATGCTCACCTAAGAAAGTTTTCTAAGTTAAGCATATATGATGCCCTTGTCTTATCCAAAGAGATGAGAATCATTAATCAAGGCCCTTCTTGATCTAGAAAATATGCTTTAGCTGACTATTGGAGAGGCACATTATTCAAGAGAAGCCCATGAGTCACATTCACATGAAGACCTTCTTATGGGACATGGAGCACAGTCCCCTCTACATCACAAGTGGATATGGGGACTTTCTAGGGTTTGGTTGATCGGTGCAGTGAACATTATGAGCCCAAAACCCTTTCTGTTGAAGATTGACATCTCACAACAGGAGATGGATGATGATGTTGAGAGGATTCAATGAACATGGTGAGAGGGCTTTAGGCTCCATAGTGTTACCTTTGGAAATAGGCGACTGGAAGACTGTGGCTAAGTTCTATATAATTAATTCAAATACATCATTCACTTCTTTTCTTGGAAGGCCTTGGATACACTAGAATAAGATGATTCCATCCTCTTCATCGGTGCATCAAGTTTCAAGATGGAATCAATCTATGTCAAAGGAGATGAAAAGCCATTTTTTAGAGAGGTTAAGATATGAGGATGCAACCTACTATCTTCCTCAAAATCAAAATGTTTATTCTATGAACTTGGTCAAAATAAATACAAAAGAAAAAGAAAAGAAGAAAAGAAAAGAAAAGAAAAGAAGAAAGAAATACAAGTGAGCGAGAAAGGGACAGAGAAGAGGTAGAGCATGTTACATTCCACCCATAGTTTATTCCACCATGGACATATGGGTAGGATGACTCGACCTCCACCGGGTAGAGTAGAGGTACTGAGAGGCAATTCCAGGTGGAAGACCCCGGTTGTCGGTATAGGGGTTATGTTCCAGTTCACAGGAGTACTCTAACTATTCACATAGACTTGGAATCCAGTTCGGAGGATGAGTCTCATTTGATTAGCACACCAGCCAAACCCTCTCATCGAGTCTCATTGGAGGTGACACTCGAGGTAGACATTGATGAAGACTAGACCTCCAAGTAAAGCACAAATGTATTCAAATCAATATTATGTAAAATCATTAGACAACAATTGGGAACTTTAGCTCTTTCCTCACTTTCTTCTCAAAAGGTTGAAGGTTTAGTAGTTAAAAAATCCCCTAGATCTTCCATGGATGTCAAGACTAAGAGATTCCTATTGGGATCATCATCCTCAAGTCTAGAAGTAAATGTAGAACTTGAGGATAGTTCATATAAAGATTTAATGGAATTATATTTGATTGGTACTCACCTTGTGTTCTTAATCTTGCAAAGAAAGGTTTGATTCCTTATACATGGTCTAAGCACAGGTCAGAGTATTTTGAGAAGTTGTGAAATAATAAATATAGGGATGCATAATCAAGACCAAGACTAGGATTCGGTGTAGTGGGTCCAATCGATGATGATTTCTTGGTTTCACCAATCATTTGGAGTTTGATAGGATCTTTCTCAAACCACACTAACTCTTATGAGGTGTATTTAGAAACTTGATGATCATATGATCTTCAAATTAAATGCACCTCCAAAATTTGAAGAAAATCATTCAATTCGATAAGCTTAAAGATCAACCACAGGATAGAAGATCCATGCCTACATATCAACCTCTATGAATAAGAAATCAATGACTTAGATAGACTATTGACCAAGTTTAAGGACTGCATTGCTTGGAGCTATGAAGAGATGCCTCGATTATCTCTATAGCGGTCCACAAAAGTAATAGACCAATCTGCTATCAAGCAAGCTCCTAGACTGCAAATAGAAATTGAACAATAGGTCATTTCTAAAGTCAAGAAATTGATCGATGCTGGTTTCATCAAGAAAAAATACCTACGTTAGCTTGTGTCATGCCGATTAAGAAAAGAATGACCAAATTTACATATGCATCGATTTCAGGGACTTAAATAAGGCATGTCCTAAGGATGAATTTCCACTTCCTGTACCAGAATTAATGATGGACATTTACTCATCTCATGCAGTATTCTCCTTTATGGATAGATCATTTGGTTACAACCAAATCAAGATGGCCCCCAAGGATGAAAGAAACACTACTTTTTGAACCCCGATCAGAATCTATTGTTATAAGGTCATGCCTTTCGGCCTTAAAAATGCTGATGCTACATACTAGCGAGCCATGACTTTGATCTTCAATGAACTCATTCATCATCAAGTTGAATGCTATGTTGATGATCTAGTAGTCAAAAGCAAAGAAAGGAAGACCATCTCTTTGACTTGAGAGTTTTCAAATGGTTAAGATAATTCAACCTCAAAATGAACCCCCCCATGAAGTGTGCATTGAGTAGCAGGAGTTCCTTAGGTTTGTTGCGACATGGGAATAGAGATAAATAAAGATCAATGTTATCTTAGAAATGACACCCCAAAAATCTAACCCAAATAAGATCTATTCCAGGATGTTGGCATATAAGATGCTTTATCTCCAATCTATTAGGGAGATGCAAGTCATTTTCAACACTTATCAGAAAGGATGCTAAGTTCAAGTCGGATGAAAAGTACCAACATGCTTTTGAAGACATGAAAAAATATTTGGTGAAGCTGCTAGCTCTAGTAGCCCCTATCCCGGGCAAGCCACTTATCCTCTACGGTGCTGCATTGGACAACTCCCTTGGCACTTTGTTGGCTCAAAATAATGATGAAGGGAAGGAGAATGCTCTCTACTACCTCATCCAAAATAATGATGAAGGGAAGGAGAATGCTCTCTACTACCTCATCCATCGTCTGATCCCTACTGAAGCTAACTACTCACCTATTGAGAAATATTGCATAGCTTTAATCGTTACATCCCAAAAGCTATGACACTACATGCTTTCTCATAAGGTGAACTTGATTTCAAGAATCAATCCACTGCAGTATCTCATGACATGGCCAATGTTATCTAGATGGTTGGCATATTGGTCCATGATTCTCTCATAGTTTGATATTACATTTGTACCCCTCCGTGCCATGAAAGGATAGGCACTAGCAGATTTCTTAGCAGCACACTCACTTCCTGCTGACTCTCCGCTTAGTGATGATCTATTTGATGAACAAATCATGAACTTAGGGAGGTTGACAATCACCATTGGGAGATGTATTTTAATGGTGCAACTTCCTTTCAAAAAGGAGAAGAACCATGATCTACTCTTTCAGGAAAAGTAGAGGTAGGAATAGTTATTTTAACTCCAGACCGTGATATGATGAGATTCTCATACTATCTCTCCAATCCATGCACCAACAACCAAGCCAAGTATGAGGCTTTGATTATCGGTCTAGAGTTAGCTATTATATTGTGTGTGAAAAGCATCAATATCTATAGAGATTCTCAGCTGGTCCTCAACCAGATTGTTGGGTCCTATAAGGTTCTAAAACCTAAGCTTCATCATTATCACGAGTACACCATGAAGCTGTTGGCCTAAATCTCTGAGGTCACCATCTACAAGGTTCCTCGAGGAGAGAACACAATAGCAGATGCTTTGGCCAAACTCGCCAAAGAATTAGCATATTCCGAAGATGAGTCCATTCCAATAAGGGTTCAAAATAGACAAGTCCTATCCCTTATTGACGCTGAACTCATTGAGAGCTACTCTCTTAAATGGGAGATTACAGTTGCCAAAAAGGACAAGAAGCTGGATTGGAGATAATCATTCATAGATTACTTGACTAGAGGCAAACTATCTCATGAGAAATCACAAGCCCATCAAATGAAGTAGAGAGCTCTCTCCTATGCTCTCGTGCATGACACCCTGTACTGACGGTCCTTCGATCAAATGTGGTTACATTCTTTAGATAAACACGAAGCCCGTAAGATTATGACTAAGGTACATTCAGGTCTATGTAGAGTGCATTAATTCGGTATGAAGATGAAAGAAAAGATCAAAAGACTAGGATACTATTAGCCTTCGATGATTACTGACTGCATGGATGTAGCTAGGAGATGCCATCAGTGTTAGGTACATGGTGTGGTCCTACATAAACAACCCAACATTCTACATCCTATATTGGGCTCATGGCTGTTTGAGTGTTGGAGTACTGACATAGTGGGTCCTATCGATCCTCCTTCTTCCAAGGGTATCGATTCATTCTAGCTGCCACTGACTACTTTTTCAAGTGGGCGAAGGCAATCCCACTCAATGAGGTCACAACTCAACATGTGCTCCAATTTTTTAAGAAGCATATTGAATATAGGTTCGGGGTGCCTCGATAAATTTTATCTGATAATTATACTACATTCAAAATCACTAAAATCAATAGCTTCACCAGGAGAAATGGTATAAATTGGAGATACTCCACTATCTACTATCTCAGGGAAAATGGCTTAGCTGAAGCATTCAATAAAACTCTCATCCATATACTAAAGAAAATACTTAACGATAATAAGTGATAGTGGCATGAGTAGCTAGTTGAAGCCTTGTGGGCATACCGCACCACATACAAAACTCCAAACCAATCTACCCCATTGTCCTTAGTGTATGGGTCTGAAGCCGTTCTACCATTAGAAGTTTAGCTTCCATCACTAAGGATAATGGCTACATAATGCTAAGTTGTGGTTAGAAGAGATTGAAGGTTTGGAGGAGAGGCGCCAACGGGCATGCCAGAACCTTGAGTTGTACTAAGTCGAGATGATTCAAGCTCACAACAAGCTGGTCCGCCCTAGAGCTTTTCAAGTAGGAGAGCTTATTTTAGTTCTAAGGAGATCAATTGTTGCCCGTCGAAAGATTGGAGGCAAGTTTAAACCCACTTGGGAAGGTCATTTTGTCATAGAAAAAGCCTACCAAGGAGGATCTTATCATCTTATTGATTGTAAAGCAGAGCACCCAATGCTTTCGATCAATGGGCTCTATTTGAAGAAATATTATCCATAAGATCATGTTTAAAAATAATTATCTTCAAAAATTCAGTTCCAATTCATCAAAATATTCTCTTCTTTTGAAGCATTGTTTGCTTATTTGCAAATCATCCATGATGTGTTTAGGGTAGGTATAAGAGAACCTAAGAGGCATCCTATCATTCTTTAACAACATAAACACAAATTGAACATGATTCCCAAGCGCTACTATAATAGGTGTGAGAGAACTCAAGAGTCATCCTATTTCGACTAGCAGAACTAAGTCAGGTGTAAGAGAATCCAAGCGACATCTTTTCTTGGTGGAATCACAATTATCATATATGACACCATTTCATCAACTCTTAAGCATGTTTTAGGATAGGTGTAAGAGAAACTGAATGACATCCTATCCTCTTTTAAACACAAACACAAATACAAACACATATCTTTTATCTTGGGTTATTTTGATGTGGGAGCAAGCCCCCTATGACACTCACTTATTAGCTGCTCTAGGTCGGGCTGACTTGCTACCTCGCTACCTCGCTAGTATGTCGCCCTAGTGGTCACTTATCCAACATATATGAGTCCCCACGCTTTCTTTTTTACTTAACCATTGCAATCTGATGAATTCCTTATTAGATTGGTAGGCCTCACTGTGCGGCCAGTAACCTACCTCATGTTGACTCTGTTTAAAAGGATGTAAGCCTACATGCTTTCTTCTTGAACTAGCCATCATGCACTGACTAGGTTGAGTTCCTCTTGACTACTTTTGAGTTAATATAAGTCCCCTAGTGGCATTCACTCGAGTCACCCCTGGGATACTACTGTGAGAAAAGTGATACAATCGATAATAAGTTCCACTGTAGGAAGTTGTAGTCCCGATGCTTTCTTCCTAAGCTGATTGTCGCAAATTGACGGGCACCTTAGGTTGGTTGATGTCCGCTATGCTGACAGTGACTCACCTAGTGTCCATCAAATACCTATAGACATTATCTTCTCCAGGATTTTGGACAAAGCCCTTAGTGGCCCCTCCCTTACGGGCAGTCTATTTGGATCACGCCCTTTGCGACCCCACTTAAACACTACTCGAGTTACTCTTGGATTAGACGGTCCCCCTTTCCTAGTAGCCACCCATATGGTTGGAGAATTTATTTAGTAGATGCACAAATTCTCCCTTGGTTTAGTAAATTTGGGATAGGCCTAGGATGATATAAGTTCCTTCTCAGTATGATACCTCACAAACCAGCAGAGTTCATGATAAATAAATAAACAAACAAAAAAATTTATTCACTTATGGATTAGGAATTCAAGCTCCCAGTGGCCATTTCCCAAGTAGACATCCTATCTTTAGGGCAGTGTCATCAGAACTCCTGATAGGAATTGCCTGATTACTCTTAAGTAGAGATAAGTCCCTGGGTCAGCACTCTCTTAGTAGTCGCCCTTAGGTCAGGTTCAATCTATTTTTCCACAAAAAGGTTACCCCGAAGGTCATTTTGATTTGGAAGATGTAAGCCTACTATATGTTATTTCTAGCATGACTATCGCAAATCGATGGGCAGCCCTAGGTCGGGTTGATATGTTACCTTGCTAATGTGTCACCACAGTGGTCTTTTGTTCAGGAAGATGTGAGTCCCCATGCTTTCTTCCCTAAATTAACTATTGCAAATCGAAAGGAACCCCTTTGGTTCGATAATTCTCCCCTCAGTTGGGTAACTACTCCCTTTGGATTGATAAATCTGAAGTTAGGCCCAAGTCGACATAGCCCCTACTCAGTGTAGTCCATCGCAAACCAATTGGATCCATCATATATTATTAAAAAATAATATTGAATTTGACTATTGAGATTTAAGTTCCTGGCATTCACATCGCCTTAGGTTGGGTTCGATGTGGTTGCCAATCACCACACTAATCCCTACTTTGGAAGATGTAAGTCTGCAATGCTTTCTCCCTAGTACAACTGCTACACACCGAAAGGCAACTCCTTTGGTTGGATAGTCCTACTATGTGGTTGGTAGACTACCCCTTTGGATTGGTAAATCTGAAGTAGGCCAAGGCCGACTTAGCCCCTACTCAGTGTGGTCCATCGCAAACCAATAGGGTCCATCTCAAAATTCAAAATTTAAAATCTAAAACAAATCCAATCAACCTCCCTAGTGGAGTCAAATTAAATAAACAAATCAATCAACTTCTCCTTAGTGAGATGCAAATCTTTCCATTTTCTTGGTGGAATTAATTCAATCCAACCCGAACTTGCTCCCCAAATAGGGTTCACTTTTTCATCCCCAGTGGATGCCAAATTCTAATCCCCTAGTGAATTTCACAACCTTTTTATCCCCAATGGATAACTTGGAGGGTTCACACTTCTATCCCTAGTGGTTTCCTCCTTCACTCTCTTATGTCTTTAATATAATTAAAGTTGTATTGCACTAAACTCTTGATTCCTTCTACACCTCCAGTTTAGGAGTAGATCATTTTTGTTAGTGCTTATGATCGTTCGAGCATTGTTGATCATCTCGCCAACACCATGTGATGCCTTGTCGTCACCCACACTTATTAAGCTTTGTTGACCTCACTTTTTGAGTGAGCTTTCAACTTCTCCATCTTAGATATAGGACTCCTCTAGACACTAAAAGTTTCTTAGTCTTAAGACACTTCTATTGATTTGGTGAACACTTAACCTATCCTTAGAGAATTAGAAGAGTTAGCCATAGGAATAGGTTATGTCTTAGGTGTATTAGGAGGACTTTCCTACTCTATAGTTTGAACCAAATCCTTGCTTCCTTCTTTCAAGTCAAACTTCAAATTCAAATCAAACCTTAAATCAATTCCAACTCAATTGATTTTCTTAAATTATAAATCAATTCCATACTCAAAAGGTTTTTCTCATACTAATTTATATTCTCATTTATATTCACAAATATAAATGAAATATAAATTCAACAATAATAAATAACAAGCCTTAATCCCACTAGGTGGGGTCGGCTACATGAATCCTTCGTCTCCATTGTGTCCTATTATATGTCAAATTCTCATTTAATTCAAGTATACTAAGATTTTTTATACATCTTAACCAAGTCTTTTAGGTCACCTCTACCTTTCTTAACATAAGGCAAATCTAATGCATCTACTCTCCTAATCGTCATGGATGGTTCGGCTTTATGTGGCCAAACCATCTAAGGTGACTCTCTCTAATCTTATCTATGAGCTACTCCAACTTTTCAAAATACTCATTTTGCATTCTATCTAAGAGTAAAGCCACTCATCCACCTGAGCATCCTCATCTCCGTAACACTTAACTTAGTCTTATGCTTCTCTTTTATTGGCCAACATTCTGCACCATAAGTCATTGCGGTCTTACCACCATCTTATAAAATTTTCCTTAATTTTAAGGGAACTTTTATTACATAATAGATGCATATTCCTCCACTTCAACCATCCAACTTGAATTCTACTAATAACATCTCCATCTACTTCACCATCATTTTGAACAATAGAGCCTAAATATCAATCACTCACTCTTAATGACTTGATCACCAAAAGTCACAACATCCACTAAAACTTCTAAAATTACACTCCATATATTCAATTTTAGATCTACTTAAACGAAAACCTTTAGACTCTAAAGTTGACCTCCATAATTCAAGTTTCTGTTGGACCCCCTCTCTAGTCTTATCAACAAGAAGAATGTCATCAACAAAAAGCATACACCAAGGTACATCTTCTTGTAAATGCCTCATAAGAACATCCATAACTAAAGTAAAAAGATAAGGGCTTAATGTTGATCCTTGATGTAATCCAACTGAAATAGGAAAATATTTTGTCAATCCTCCTTGTGTTTGGACAAGTAACAGCTCTAGTATACATATCCTTAATGACTTGAATATAACATATATTAACTCCTTTCTGTTCTAGAACTCTCCAAAGAACATCTCTTGAGACTTTATCATAAGCTTTCTCTAAATCAATAAATATCATATGTAGATCCTTCTTAGTTTCTATGCTTCTCCATCAAACCTCTTAACAAATGTATAGCATCCATAGTAGATCTACGGCATGAAACCAAATTGATTGTGAGAAACTTCGTATCACATCGTAATATGCTCAATTTCTCCATAATTTTAATGTATGGCACATTAACTTAATTTCTATAATTTGCACACTCTTGTGCATCACCTTATTCTTAAATATAGAACCAATAAACTCTTTCTCCACATATCTTCTTTTAATTTAAAATATCATTAAAAGATTTGTAAGCCAAGAAATTCCTTGATCTCCTAAACATTTCCACACTTCTATTGGAATATTATCCTGTCCACTGCTTCTCCACATTTCATTTTCTTTATAGCTTCACTAACTTTAGATTTACTAATATGATGATAAAAATGAAATTCTCTATTTTTATTTAGGGTATTAAGATTGCTAAAATCAATCATACTTTCAGATCCTTAAAAAAGTTTATCAAAATACCTCATCCACCTATTTTCAATATCTTTTCTAAGAAAAGCACTTTATTATTTTCATCCTTAATACCTCACTTGAACTATGTCTTTACTTCTCCTATCTCTTTAGTTGGCTAACTTATACATACATCTTTCACCTTCTTTGGTATCTAATCTATTGTATAAATCACTAAAAGCTAAATTTTTTGCATCATATATTTCTTTCTTAGAATCTCTATAAGCCACTTTATATCTTTCCCAATTCTCTGAGTTTTTACATCTAAACCAAGTTTTATAACAATATTTTTTATTTCTTATCTTTTCTTGCACACTCTGACTCCACCACCAACCATTCTTATTAAAAGAAGCTTTTCCTTTTGATTCTCCAAGCACATCATTAGCAACTTAATTAATTTCACTTGATATTTTTTCCCACATAACGTTAGCTTCCTTATGAACATTCCAAATTCTAATTTCTTGTAGCTTGCTCTTAAAAATATTTTTATTTGTGTTCTTTAAATGTCCCCATCTAATCCTAGGATAATAATTTAGTTTATTTTTTTTCTTACAACCTTTCATCTTAAATCTAAAACTAATAGTTGATGTTAGGTACTTAAAATTTCACTTGGAATGACCTTACAATCTTTACAATCTAAACAATCTATTTTTCTTATCAAAAAAATAATCAATCTGTTTTACTAGATCCATTTTTATAAGTAATAATATGTTCATCTCTTTTCTTAAATAAAGTATTAGCAACTACAAAATAAGCTAAGGAAAAATCTAATATAGTCCTACCTTCTTCATTAGTCACTCCAAATCCATAACCACCATGAATACTTTTAAAATCTTCTACCACTCTACCAACATGTCCATTTAAATCTCTCCAATAAATACTTTTCTTCAAGAGGTATCTTTTGTATTAATCCTCTAATTTATTCCAAAATTTTCTTTTGAGCTTACCTCCAAACCTACTTGAGGGCATAGACACTTATAACATTGATAATCTTAGTATCAACAATAATATTTAAAGCTATAATTCTATCTCCACATCTATTAATACTTATAACATTATCCTTCAAACTTTTATCTATAATCACACCTACACCATTTCTAGTTCAACTTTACCCAATACTAAAGTTTAAAACCTAAACTATCAATCTCCTTGGCCTTCTCACCAACCCATTTAGTTTCTTGCACACATAAAATATTTATCTTTCTATGAACCATAATATCTATTAATTCCATTAATTTACCTGTAAGAGTACCTATATCTAGAAATGAAATATAAATTCAAATAACCAAAACCAATTTAAAATTCAAATCCAAAATTAAAATTTAACTTATACTCTTTCAAGTAAATCCTTGAACTTAGCTCAAACTAAATACAAATCACTCCAAACTCAAAAGATTTTTTCATAACCCATTTATATTCTCATTTATATTCACAAATATAAATGAAATTCAAATAACCAAAACTAAACCCAAAGTTAAACCAAAATCCAACTTGTACTCTTTCAAGTCAAATTTGAACTTAGCCAAATCATTCAATCCAAACCCTTGATTTTCTCTTCAAACAATCACTCCTCAATCACATACACAAATATAAACATGAACTACAATCACAAAACCAAAATCAAACTAACCCAAGTCAAACCCATGTTCATCCTTTTGACTTGAAATTTTTAAATAAACCAAAACCAATTTGACTCCTTGCAATTGGATTTATATTTCCCTCATAAGTCCATATGTGAGTTCAACCAAACTTAAATCAAGCCTTGATCAAGCCAATTAACCCATTTAGGCTCACTTGACCCAAAGTGACCTAAAGGACCTTTTCTAGCCAAATTCTAAACCAACCCAAATTGGATTGAACTAAGCCCATCTAAGCCTCACATTGTGAGCAAAAATCATCATAGGATGAACAACCACTCAAATTGGGTCAAACTTAGTCAAACCTATCCTTTGGCCAAGTCAACATTTAGCCCAATGAAACCTAAACAAGCCAAAATTCACTATAAGCCAAATTGAATGAAACCATTGATCTAAACCAATCCATAATCAATGATTGAACATCATCAAGCCATCAATTGAACCAAACTAAGCCGAATTGGCCACTTAACTTAAGTTAACCCAAATTGACCTAAAAAGTCAAAATGGGTCAAATCTTGATCTAAGCCAAATTCATTGCAACCAATGTGTCAAATTCATTCCAAATCACTTGTTGAACTTGACCAAAGCCTCAATTGACCAATTAGACCCAACCTAGCCCAATTGACTATGAACCCAACTTTACCAAAAAGATTAAATCAACTTGAAATCAAACTAAATAAAAATTGATTAAAACCAAAATTTGCAATAGATTTCAAATGATCAACTAAGCCTAAACTAACTCATGACCTAACCCAATTGGGTCAAATGGGTCAAATTGGTCAACTTGACCCATTTGACCTAAATGAACCTAAATGAACTAGAACCAAATATAAACCAAAATGAACCAAACTAATGACACCCATAGGCTCCAAATGATCATTTGAACATGACCTAACCCATGGTTTGACCCAATTTGACCAATTGTTCAACCTAACTCAATTTGACCCAACTTGACCTAAATAGGTCAAATTGAACCAATTCAAATCAAATGAACTCCAAATCACTTGAAATTTGGCCAAACCCATTTTTGAATTATTTTAAATCTATCTAAATCAAAATCATGGCCAAATGCCCACTTTGCCCTTAGGTCAAAGGGTATCCTATGACCAAATTCACTTGGAATTTGGAAATTTCTCTCTCAATGCCACTTAACATCCTTCCATTGGTCCACATGGGCATCAAGGGAGGTGGTGAACATCACCCAATGAGCTTGGCTCATCCATGACCTAAGACAAGGCCAAACTGACCCTTCTAATGGAAATTGAACACTTGGATCACTAAATGCACTAACCTATCACATAGGCACTCACTCTCCTTCCCTCCACTACTCAAAAAGACCCACATAGGGTGTTTGGCAACCAAAAATGATCAGCCAGTCCTTACCATTGATAAAAAAATGGCAATTCAGTCCTTCACTATCTGATCCAAGGAGGGGTAGATATACTCCCCCTCATTCTCACTCAAACTACAAGCATTCATTTCGACAAAGCCAAGGAGGTTGAAACAAAGCTTCTCCAAGCCTTTGCAAGCCATTCTCGAGCTCCCCTATTTCTCCTTCTCAGTTTTGCTCAAAGCTAAAATAGGGGAGGTCAATCCCAATCCCAACTCACTCAATTCTCCATCAAAACCAAATTAACCTTGCACACACAATTAATGGACTTCATTGAGCTCAACCAAGTCATTTCTCAAGTCTCGAAGCTATAGGAAGCATCAACTTGATCAAGGTCGATCACAATTGAAGGGGAGCTTGGTCAACCAAACAATCTACTCCAAATCAAGATCCAATTCCTTCAATAAGGCTTCATTTCTACTAGACAAAGCAACATCCTCTATTGGAAGTGCTTGTGATAGCCTTTGATGAGGTAATTGCTTGAAACCGTAGCCTTAGGTAATTTTGCTTGGTCCTTTTTGAAGAAAAGTGTCACTCCATTGGATCTTGACTATTGGATGTGCATCCCCATCCTTTCAAAAGTGTGGGATCATTTTGATCCCAAGTCTCTCGAATTGAACCAGGCTCCTGAAGGAGAAGAATCACATGCTGTCCATTCCACATGATTGGAACGGATGACTATGATTAGATCACACTATCCCTTTTGATTTAAGCTAAAATGAGATTAATCTGCCGTAAGTCTACGCCCGTGAAAGCGCAGCCGGTATATTAGTGGATGTGATAATTTAAATAATTATCCGTCGCCACACCGCATCAGCCATGCGTCTCGACGGGATTAATTAAGCCTAATTAATTTGATTTTAATGCTGAAATTTTCAAAATTCATAACTAATTATAGAAAATCCAAAAAATACAAACTCATGTTCATTTTAAAGATAATCCAGAGAAGAATAATTAAAAATTAAAATTAATTAATTTTAAATAGTGATTTTAACTCAATTTAGTTTTTATTGGAAATGTAATTAAGCTAATTACTCTTTAATTAATTAGAAAATTAACTCCAAACTTTTTGAGATTAATTATGGGTTGACCTCTATCTCCCATGATTTTCTTGGAATTTATTGCTTGATTAATTAGGGGAATTTCTTATTTCATCCCTAATCACTTTCTTAATTAATTAAATGATTAATTAACCTTATAAATAGTGATAAATTCATTAATTAAGCTTGCTAACCATCATTAAACAGTGAATGAACTTAGGGAATGAGAACTTAGGGAATGAGATTAGGACTTCATTTCCAATCGTTTCCCCTATGTTCATTTCATTTGGAAAACACTTAATTAAGTTGTAATCAATTAATGGCTTAATCACTTCATTAATTAATTCAATTAATCAAAATCCTAAGCAAAGCATTTCAAAACTTAATTATTTAATTCTTGGGTAGATTCTTAGGTATTCAATAACCTAAGAGGATTTTAAAGGAAATTATAATCAAACTACATGTGTAGGAGGGTTATAAAAGTACTTAATTAAACCCTTTAGCTTAATTAACCAATAATTTTGAGCCAATTGCATTAGGCCCTTTATTTCTTAGGTGCATTACTGATTTAATTTCCATGTGGTTGCATATCATATGTTGGCTCTTTTGGATAATTATGTTAAAGTGGTATGTAAGGCATAATTAATGGATTTAATTCATACCTTAACCTAATCAAAATATATAATCAACTTAATTGTTTCAAATTAAACTAAATCAATTCACACATGGGGGAATGAGTTAGGATTAGTGAACCTTTCTCACATTTCCTATGTCAAATCAAATTCAAAAATAAAAATCTCCTTGAAGAGTTTTGATTCATTTTAAATGATCTTATTTCATAGGATTACCCTTAGGAATTAATTCGGGTGAATGAAGTCATGTGCTTACATTCCTTTATTTCTTTCCAATCATGTTAAATATTTCATGTCATATGAAATCATGCATTCATTTATTTTAAAAAACAATTAAATAAAATGTTTCCTTGTATGTAAAATTGCATGTGCTGGCTAAAATGAAGAATAAGAGTTGCTATTATCATCATTAAACCAAAAATTACTTTTCAAAATTTATAAATAAAAAATTATAAATAGAGTGATGCTAGCTATGAATAATTATAAGCTTGCATGTGATGATAGCATAAGATGTGTATTATGGAGTTCTTTCCTCTTTAATATGGATTCACATAGATTTTCAAGTGTATAGTTCATTTGAAAAGGACATAACACTTGCCTAAATCTATTCCTATGCATATCTATCTTAATACTTAGGAAGGACCTTCATACTATACATATAAATCTTACAATTAAGTCAAACATAAACCACTTGCATGATTCTTCATTCATTTGGTTCCTTTTGTACATTTATATATTTTTAAGAAAAGTGGTATATTAGTCTGAACATCTTGGGGCTGCGAGGCTTTAAGTAACCCCAAGTAGGTCTTATACCTTATGCCCCTGGTGTAGAAAATAATAGCGTCGTACTCACTTATAACTTTTATACATATGGATCTGCATTTAGCTAATAGATAAAAGAGTCCCTCATTTCTACATAATAAAGACATGCATTCATGGAATATTCAAATTTTCAAACCATATCTCTTTGCATCCATCATCAAGGTGTGCTAAGATTTGCATTACATGTATAAATATGCTTAGGATTATTAATATGCATGGAATTCATGGTGGAAAGAAATGAATGGGTGTGTGTTATGTAATAGTAATTCACCCTAGCTAATCCTAAGAGACCTTTCCTATTGAATAAGACTGTTTAGAGTAAATCTAAACTTAGGATTAATAAAAATACATAATAAAATATTCACAAAAGGAAATCCATTAATGAATATACCTTAAAAATACTTTAAGGTAGGGATGAAAGAGAGTTCTCCTCTCATTTTCTTCTCTTCACAACATTTAGTTACTAAGTGTAGCTTCATTTAAACCAAATCAAATCACCAACTAAAATTGACAAATTAACTAAATCAATTAAACCAAAATCACCATCTAAATTGAATCTTTAACACTTAGAAAATTTCATCCTTAAAGCCTAGCTAAGACATGCCACACAAGCCTTAAATGGCACACACATTAGGCTAAGTCACCATTTTTAGTTCTATGTTAGGGCGATGCATTGTTTGATGCTTGATTTTATTTTGTGATATAATGTTTTTAGATTGGATGTTAGGTATATGTGTAGATAGAATGATAGGGCTATCATAGCCTAATCATGTCTTCTATAGGGGATTGTGCTTAAGGGACGCTGTAATAAAAATATATATATTTTTGCTGTGTAGGTCACTTATACCTCTAAGCATAATCCAAACTAGGACATGTGGGCTTAGTTACCCATGTGCGGGGTGCTAAGTCCAAATTATAAAATATAACTACTTGGGAATGTATCAATGTTTACCTAACATCTATTTTTACAGGTGTAGTTAGATTTTACATTCCCATAAAAATATAATTTTGTAATAAGAATTAGTATTAGTGTTATGGGATTTAGGATGAGCAGTGGCTAGAAGGCATAGTCATGGGAGGCCTTGTAAAGCTTTGGGGCACAATCAAATCAAAAAGAAAGGAAATAAGAATGAAGAAAAGAAAGAGGAATGAAGGAAAAATGAAGAATGAAGATCCCCCATAGCATCTATTCAATTTCAATTTGTAATATTCTTTGTAATCTGGGTTGTATAAGGGTAGAGCTTGGCTACCTAATTTTTCTCTTTTCTGGGGTGTATGGCAGTACCCAACTGCACTAGCCTCTTATTATTTTATGATAATTTGAATGTTTAAATGTTATGTTTAGATTGTGTAATAGAAATTGCATCTTCTTCATAGTTTCTTAAACTTGATGTTTGTATATGTGGCCTGAATGCAGTAAGCTCTTAGAAAAAAATTAATTTTTCTATCACAATTAATAGCTCATAAATAAATTTTAAAACAACTTTTAACCTTATTTTAAAGCCTAAGTCATAATCAAGATAAATAAAACATTTAGAAACCCGATAGCTCAATAATGTATGCTTCAATATCATGCATATCATCTTGTTCCCAATCTTGAATAAGGAGGTGTGGTGTTTATTTTTGATAGGTGTATGGGGAACACCATGCAGATCTGAGGGTGTACTTATTAAGGCGATCAGGTATGACATCTAGGAATAAAGCATTATCTCAAAAGATAGAAATCACCACCCTATAATGGACATAATCACCTAATAAGGACTCCTAAGATATGATGGGTCTTCAAATATATAATAAAAATTTTCCCCTACTTTACATGGATGAATAAAGTAGGGTTTATATTAAATCAGGTTCTAAAATTCCCTATGGGGGCAAGACCCTCATAGTTAATTACATTCTAAGGATGGTGAATTCCTTAGGAATACTCTTGATTAAAGTGGAAAATTATTATCTCTAAAAATTTTAATGATAGGACTATCAATAAATTAGTTATATTGGAAAATCAAGTGGGATAGACCAAAAAGGATAAACTTATTATCGAAGCCAAAGGAGATGAGTAGGGAATGCTCATGGTACTAGGAAACCTAGTGAGCATTCCAACTTATCTATGGTTGGGCTTTATATGTTTAAAATTGAGAAGAAATATTCATTTGAGTTGAAATTTTATTAGAAAGCTAGGACTTACAATCCCACAATACAAGATTATGGAAATGCCTAAGAGGTGAGGATTTATGCTTGTAGCCCAAAGAAAACATCTACCTCAAATCTTAAATCTAGGGAGCTATAGCAAGAGCTAAAGTATGACCTAAATCTAAGCAAAGATGGGTATATGGTTTACCTCCACAAGAGAGAGTAAACCACCCAACTGCTGGACTTATAACTGCCTGGAGTGATAGCTAGCTAACACCTCCTATGCTTTAAAATCATGTTGGCAAGTTTTATGATTTTGCAAGATAGTTGGGTTATTATTATTTAGAAAGAAACTATAGTGCTTAAACTCACTCCATAAGAGACTAGAGTATGAGTGGTATGAGCAATGAATTAGTCTAATGCAAATCTTTTCAAATTTTATTTGATTTTAGACTCTTCTTTTTGACAAAGTCCATATGATTTTTATATGTATGAAATGAGGTTATTGGCTAAATCAGAAAGAAAGAGGTGTTTTCCACCACATGGGAGACCCTTAAAGGTCAAGTCTTCCCCTATTGTGCAAGGATGAAAACCCTCTCTTTCCAAAAGTGAAGTAATATGAATACATGATATTAAACATACAACATCTATGCCTAGGCTTTATATGAGGTTATGGATTATTTAGAAAATTTAGTTATGAGTTGTAGTTGGGGTAGAAAAAATAATTTTTCCTAAGAGCTTAATCGTATCCAGGCCACACATTAAATCACCATATAAGTACGAAACAAAGAATAAGCATGCTATTTCTATTGCATAATTTAAACATAAGATCAATCATTTTATAAATCCTACATGAAAGAATAAAAGGTTGGTGCAGTCGGGTGCCATCATATAACCCGAAAAAGAAAAAATGGGTAGCTGAGCTCTACCCTTGTATAACCCAGTATATGAAAGAATAATTACAATTTTATAAATGAATAAATGCTATGGGGGTCTTCTTATCTTCATTCTTCATATCTCCTTCTTTCTTTATTTGGGTTTTCTTGCTTCAAAGGCATCACAGGGCCTCCCAGGACAAAGCCTTCTAGCCGCTGCTCATCTTAAGCCCCCATAACACTAATCCTAATCCCAAATATAAAATTACATTAAAAATAAGAAAAGTAAATCTAATTACATCTACAAAAAAATGTTAGCTGAACACACCATACAACCCAAGTAGTTATATGAATAATTTGGACTTAGCACCCTGTATATGGGTAACCAAGCCTACATGTCATAATTTAGATTATGAAGTGTTAAGCAACCTATAAAAGAGTGCATTTATGTTTATTTTAAGCACCCTTTAAGCACAATCTCCTATAGAAAATATGATTAGGCTAATCACAGCTTAACATCCAGTCTACAACAATACATCATAAAATCAAACATCTATCTCTCCATGTATCGCCCTAACATAAAACTAGAAGTAGTGACTTAATTCTAAAGTGTGTGTATTCAGGCTTGCGCGGTATGCCTTAACTAAGCTTTGTTATGGTTTTCTAAGTATGAAAGGATTTAATTATAAAGAATGGTTTTACTTTAAGTGACTTAATTGATTTGCAAGTTTTACTTAATGTTTTCCTTTATTTCATTTGGTTTACACTTAACAACTAGGTGTTATAAAGAGAAGGAAATAGAGGATCACTCTCTTTTATCCCTACCTCAAGTCACATCTAAAGCAAATTAATTAATCAATTCTCTTTAGTGAATGGCTTATTACATATTTTAGTTTTGATCATATGTTTAGGTTCACCTTAAATAACCTCATTCAATAAGAAATGCATCTTAAGATTAATTGGAATTAATTACTTTCACATGACACATGTGCATTTTTTTCTTTCCATCACATGTAACATGCACATGATTAAACCTTAAGCATACCTATATATGCATTATGTTTTAGCACACTTAAATGATGGATCTAAATATATGTATATTTAGATTTTATATCTTCCTTTTGTTTGAATTATTTTTATCATATTAATTTAAAGCTCTATCTAAATTCATATACAAAAATACATATGAATGAAATTAAATAAGTACGTGTCATTCTTAAGTAGGGAAGTGAGGCAATCAAATGACCTCCTTGGGGCAAGCTAAAGCCTCGTGTTCCCGGGATGCCCAAACTATATACCCATTACATTCAAGCATATGTAAATTTGCATACATGAACATAAAAAAGAGAGCTCCAAGTCATATGATTAATTAATTTAACAAATTAATCATTCATGAATGCATAAATGTTTGATAAAAAGATAATGGGTTCTAATTCCATAATTAAATACACACACACATTTATAAGAGACATAAGCTAGTACATGTCGTTGTTAACTAGGGAAGTGAAATAATCAAATGACCTCCTTGGGGCTAACTAAAGCCTCATATTCCCAGGATGTTCAGACTAAATATTTGATTTTCTCCAATACATATAGATGTATACATAAATGAAGGAAAGAAAATCATGAAAAAGTTATATTTTTATTTGAAACATTTATGCATAAGGAGTGAAGTCTTATCCAAATTCTAATATTGAAATACATTAGAATGAAATCAATAGAGCATGCATCGTTAAAAGAAGTGAGGTAATCAAATAACCTCCTTAGGCTTAGCTAAAGCCTCGTATTCCCGGGATGTATAGTCTAAATACCCATAAATATTCTCACTTACATAAATCAATATATGAATGAAAGAAAAGAAATTTACTTCATACACTTAAGCTATAATCTCATGTATTTCCTCTGTATTTATAACTTGCATTCATAGCATATGTAATTATTTATTTATAAGATTTGGAAAATAGTTTTGGATTTAATAATGATAATAGCCACGCATATATTAATTTAAATCTACACATGCAAACTTGACATAAAGGAAATCATTTATTTTTAATTACTTTTAGAAGAAATGAATGTATGAATCAAGTGGCATAAAACATTTATTATGATTGTATAGAAATAAAAGGACATAAATACATTATTTCATGCAATCCAACTAATTCCTAAGGGCAATCATACTAAATAAATTCATCTAAAATAAACCAAAGTTTCTTAATGTTATTTTTAATTTCATATTTGATTTAATTTAGGAAATGTGAGAGAGGTTTGTTAATCCTAATCCCATTCCCTATGTGTGAGTTAATTTGATTTAATGAAAAGCAATTAGATTGATTTTATGGATTAATTAGGTTAAGGTATGAATTCAAGAAATTAATTAACCCTTACCTATGTTATCTTAAGATGATTAATAAAATAATAATGAGCTAATGTAATATGAAAATGAGTTGAAAATTAAATAGCAATGCTCCTTTGAAATGGAAGGGGGCCTAATGCAATTAGCTCACAATCATTAATTAATTATGCTTAAAATACTCATTTAATTACTTTTAGGATTTTCTCACACATGTGAGCTAACCATAATTTCATTAACTCTCTTTAGGTTATTAAACACCTAAAGCTCTACCCAAGGATCAATTAATTAAGATTTCATATGATTACATTGATTAATTAATTAAGCTTTGATTAAGTTAATTAATGAAAATGAACATAAGGAAGCAGATTAAGGAAGAGGCCCTAATCTTATTTTCTAAGTTCACCCACTATGAAAGAACACTAACCACTTAATTAATTATTCCATTATTGTTCACATAATTAATTAAAAATTAATTAGACTAGGAGAGTAATCAGGGCTTAATTAATCAAATCTCCTAATTGGGCATGTAATAAATCCCAAGAAAATTAGAAGAGATAAAGGTCATCCTTCTAAACAAACTAAAAAAATTTGGGATCAATCGCTTGAGTGATTAAAGAGTAATTAAGCTAATTAGGTTTTTAATTAAACTTTAATTAAGCTCTATTTATAGTTCAAAAATAATTGAAAATATTTTTATTAAAATCTCCTCTAAAATACCTTTAAAATGAGCCATTATTTGTATTTTTTAAATTTTTTTTATGATTAGTTATGAATTATGAAAGTTTCAACCTTAAAAACATATTATTTAACCCTAATTAAACCTAATCCCTTCGGTACCACGCAGCGCATTGATGCGGCGTGCTTTCCACATGGCACTGCGAGATTGGTTATTTAATTTGTCGCATTCACGCGCTGAGTCAGCTGGTAGCAGATGGTATTGATCTTCGTCGTCTGATCTCAGATCGGACGACGCAAATCAAACCTGCAGCATAAAGGGAGAAAATATGAGAGATTTAACATGATTTGATTAGAGCCGTCCATTCCAATCATGCGGAATGAATGACCCATGAGCCTCCTTCCTGTGAGTGACGAACGATAGCATTCGTCCACCATGGATCGTTCGATTCGAGATCACTCAAGCTAAAATAAACTTCAAAATTGACCCACACCATTAGGGAAGGAATTCAAACACATCCAACAGTCAAGATCAACTCACATGCAAATTTTCTTTCATAAAGGACCAACACCACTTAAGCTAGAGATTAGTTTTCATGGAAATACCTCACCGGAGCTAAGACGGGCGGCTCGCAAGCTTGAGGAAGCTTCGTTTAGTTGAGATGAATCCCTATTGAGTAGTAATTGAGTTTGTTTCAAGTAGATAGCTAGCAAGGCCAAGGATCGAGCTTTGGAGCTTCAATCTTGATCGAAGTCCCTCCTTCGGCGGCTTTAGGGAATGGGAAATGGCTTGGATAGCTTCAAAGATGTGTGTAGAGGGTGTGTGTAAGTGGAATTGGATTGAGATGGAGTATTGGAGAAGTTAGGATCAAAATTAGCCTCCCCTATTTCAGTTTTGCACGGGAAGAGGGAATGTCAAAAGTGGGAAGCTTGGGATGGCTTTGGAATTTCAGGGAGAAATCATGTTTGGAAGCTCTCATGAATCCTAGTGATGTGTTTCCTATTCGAATTGAGGGGGTATACCCCTCAATTTGTTGAGTTGGATGAACGAGATTATTTCCCATTTTTCGATCATCTAGCTGCCGTCAGAGCACCGGAGGGGTCTCAATCGAGTCCACGTGGCTCGTATGGATTGAAGGAACTCATAGGAGGTGGCTTAAGGCATGATGTGGGGAGATCTCCTTGCCTGGATCCTTTGGTTGCACAACTTGTATGGGAGGTGAGTTGCCTCACCTCCCTTTGGTCCATGACAAGTCCTACTCCCTCTAGGGTGGGCTAGAAGGCTTAGGGATCCCTCATTTGAAAGTTGAATGGCTGTCAAGGTGAAAGGAGGGTGGACTTTGCCATATTTGGTAAAATCTCATAAGGGGGAGAGGATCCATGGAAGATTTGCATTGGGCTTGGCTCCAAATGGGTTTTGGTTGATTTTGGGCTGCCCTACGTTAAGTTTGGGTCAGGTTTGGTCAACTGCCAAAGTCCCATGGGTTTTGGCTTCATTTGGTCAAATGGGTTGACATGGGTTCATGTTGGATCAAACCAAGGCTTATGTTCGGTGCAAATTATGATTTAAAGAGTTTTAGTTCAAGTGGTTTCAATCATTTTGGCCTAGGTTTGACATTGTCTTACTTGGATTCATATAGGTCAAATGGACAGAGTTGACCAATTTGACCAATTTGAAAAAATTGGGTTGGGTTAGATGTTGGTTTACGTTCAATTGGTTAATTAAAAATGATAGTATGCTTTGATTTGAATCAATTTGGATTTAATTTAGAGTTTGGCCAATTTAACCCTTTAGGTCAAAGGTTAAGTTGACCAAATCAAATTGGGCTTAATTATGATTTTGTCAAGTTCAATAGTCAATTTGGAATGAACTTGAGCCATTGGTTGCAATCAATTTGGGTTAGATCATGATTTGACCCATTTTAGCCTTTTAGGACAATTTGGGTCAACTTGGGTCAAAAGACCAATTGGACTTGGTTTGGCTCAATTGAGGGTCAAGTCATGTTCAACCATTGATCATGAGTTGGTTTGAATCAATGGTTTCAATCAATTTGGTGTATGGTGGGTTTTTGCTAGTTTAGGTTTCATTTGGGCTAATGGTTTTTGGTCAAAGGCTGACTTGATTTGATAATAATTGATCATCCTAGGGTGATTGTTGATCATCATATGAGGCTTGGATGGGATTGATTCAATCAATATGGGTTGAATTTGAACTTGGATCAAAAAGGTCCTTTAGGCCACTTTGGGTTGAGTGGACCTAAATGGGTCAATTACTTTGATTTTGGCTTCATTCAAGTTTAGTTGAACTTATATATGAGCCTAGGATTGAAATATAAATTCAACTGCAATCAATTTGGAGTCCAATGGATTCTGGCTCATTTGAAGTTTTCAAGCTAAAAGGGCTAACTCGGGCTTGACTTGGGTTGACTTGAGTTTGGTTTGATAATTGCAAGTTCTATTTTTATTTGAATAGATGATTGATTCAAGAGAAAATCCATTAGTATTGTTGGCTTACTGAGCCTCATGTTCAATCCGATCAATTTTGATGATAATAAATGAATATTTGGATGTTCTAATGTATGCTTTATGTGTTTTAGATATATTAATTGCTAATTACATATCCAATACATCTCACAATATGTTTGGGGAAATTGCAAGAGTAGAAGAATCAAAGATAGACCAAAATGGATAATGTGAAGCTCAAGATACAACATTTTTGGTTATATGCATTTATAACTATCTTATAAATTCATGAGTTCACAACATGAAATATTTCAAATAATGATAATGAGGTTAATTTATATAAATCTTTATCTAATTAACATTCAATTATATGTTTCATACATAGCATTGTCAAAATAATAAATGATAATAAATTATGACTACTAAGTGTAATTATTTTATTTACTTAATATAAATAAATATTTTAATTTAATTTGAAGGTTATATGATAACTCACATTATATATAAATTATATCATAATATTTAAATGTCATATTTCAAAATTAACAAAAATATGTGAAATTTTATATTTTAGCCAAAGTCATTTTATAATCAAGGAATTTATATCTGATTTCATCTTCAACGGATTCCTTGGATTTTTTTTTTTAATGTGATAGGTTACATGACCCACGTATGATTAAAACTGAATTTATTATGACTTTTTAAACATTAGTTGATTTTAATAATGAATGCATGCTACATGCTTTGAATATATTAAGAGCCATATTTGATTATTTTTGACTTGCCCATGTGAATAGCCAAACTTTGGCTGCTTGAATTAATATTTATTTAATAAAAATTAAATTTTTAATAAATATTAAATTATTATATGATAAAATAATGTTAGAATAATATATTTTTTGAAATAATTCAAAATGACCTTCTTGCCTGTAAATAACCCTCATTCTCTTCATGAAAGTATTCTTTATTCAAATTCAAAATCCCTCCAGCAAATCTAAGATAAAATTTCTTAGATTTTCCTTCCAAGTTCTCCAAATATTGAAGATCAAATCCTTAGTTTGGAAGCTTCAACATCTTCAACTAAGTAAGCTTTCAAATTACTTGAGTTTGTTTTCTTGATCTTAATCCCTTTTTAAGTTGTTCATACTATTTTCACCATTTATTTATTCTTTTCAATTTATACTTTTTGGTGGATTAGTCTTTGGACATCAAAGTCTAAAATTTTTCACATCAAAGTTTCTTCAATCATTTTTTTTGTGAAAAACTCTTGTGATAGTTTGTAAGATTTATTTCAACTTTTTGAAAATTTTGTCTTCCTAAAAATTTCTTATAGTTTCTTGAAATATTTCTTCATTAGTCTTATTTGAATTATCATTTATTCTTAGATCTATTTTAGAAGTATATTTTAGCATTTCAAATTAACTTATTGTGCTGAAATTATTTTCATATTTGCTAGATCTCTCTTATTAATTAAAAGCTTGCTAGTTTACTTAAATCTATCATATACTAATTTTATTTAAGTACTTTGTGATCATTTGCATTAATTTTATCTTTTGGTTAAAATAAATTATTCCTTGTTGAAATTTATTTTATTGTAAAAGAATATTATGAATTTATTTTGAAATCAATTTTATATTAGTCTACAAATTATAATAACATAAACATCTTAGTAAAATTAGTGTAAGATATTTATTTTATTATTTTTTATCAATATTAGGTGAGCATTTTATCTTGGCAAATTTTTAAGTAGTAAAGTGATCATTTATAAGTGAGATCGCTTTGAATTGGATAGCTTGGTATATTTGTGAGAGATTTATTTTATCAAAATTTATTGTGTATTTTTCTTTTGCCGTAAAATTTATATTGTACTCACCTTTATAGAGAATACATATTGTTGTAGGTTGTTCATTTGTATTAGAGATACTATTTGTAAGTTATTTTGTTTTAGTGGATTCTTAGCGATGGGTGGCTAGGACGAGGGATCTTTGGTTTAATAACCACATAAAAAGTGCCTATTGTCTCTCTTTACTTTACTGTATTTTTATTTTTGCTGCATTAAGAATTGTATCTTGTCATTATAAAATTAAAAATTAATTTTCTATTATAGCATAAAATTTAAGATTTAACTTTTAAAATTTTCAATATTGCCCAAGGCTCTATTGTTGGCTTAACATCCAAGAGTAGATCTTTTCACTATGGCATAAGTTTTCCCAAAGGGTTCATTACCAAAGGGACAATCCACTCATAGACATCCACTTTTAGATAGTGTGCCATTTGATTATTGGAAAAATAGAATTAGTACATTTTTAAGAGGTCTAGATGCACGCATGTGGTATATGTTGACACATCAATACCATACACCCATGAGAAGTAAATGGCATTAAAATAAAAAAACCATTACTGTAGCTAAAAGAGAACTTGATGAATTAAATATTAGTTTGTACTTTACATTATTCTTTATTACCGATGATTACATGAAAATTTCTATGTTAAGTACAACAAAAGAAATATGGGATAAACTCATTATAACTTATGAAGGAACTAGTGAAGTTAGATATTCTCACATAAATAGACTTTTTATGAATATGAGCTATTTCATATGTCTCCTTCTGAATCTATTTCTGATATGTATACCAAATTCATGAAAATAATTAACACATTGCATTCACTTGGAAAAACATATAAGAATTAAGACTTAGTCTATAAGATTCTTAGATGTCTTCCAAAAGAATTGGAAGCTAAAGTAACATCTATTAGTGAAGCTAAGGATTTATCTACTTATCCACTTGATCTTTTGGGTTCTTGATACATGAATAAAGTTATTTCTCAAAAGGATAAGATGGATAACTCAACAAAAAGGGAGAAGGAGAAAGGAAAAGCCATTGGATTACAAGTTGATGATAGTGATGAGCATAACACCTCAAGCTCGGATGGTGATAGTGATGAGGTGGTCATGCTATCCAAAAGTCTTGGGAACTTGCTAAGGAAGAATAATCAATGGTATAAAAAAAATCTAAAAACTATAAATTTTAAACTAAAAAATTTCCTGCAGGTGATGGGATCATTTGCTACCATTATAAAAAGCTTGGACACATAAGTGGTGATTGTCCAAAACTTGCTGAATCAAAGAAGAACATGATTGATGTGGAAAGAAGAAATAATATGAAGGAGAAAAAGTACCATAAGAAGAATAAGAAGGCTTTATGGTCCAATCCAGATTCAAATGAGTCAAGTACTTGCTCTTCTAATGAAGAGGCCAACATATGTCTTATGGCAAATGGAGAATATGACTTAGATTCTCAAGAGGTATGCAATGATATATCTTATGATAAATTAGATGATGGTTTTAATGACTTAGTTATTGAATATAAAAATTAAAAGAAAATACAAAACCTTAGAAAAGAACATAAAATTTAGATATGCATTTTTGTGATTTAAAAATGGATGTGATAATTTAAAAAATACTTTATTAAATTATTCCTTACTTGTATGTAAACTTGAAAGAGAGAATATCTTGTTAAAAGAAAGATTAGAATAATGTTTGAAATCACAAGTTCATTATAATGCTTCATCAAGAAAAAGATTTAATAAAAATTAGTTGTATCGTACACATCCCACTCATATACCTTATAATTATTGTGCTAAGCCACATGAAAACACTAATGTTTAGTGCAACTATTGTGATAGAAAAGGACATATTTCATTTGATTGCTATGCACATAAATTACAAAACAAAAAGAAATCATCTTATGTATGGTTACCAAAAGGTACAAGCATTACACAAACCACACATGCTAGATATCTTGCTTCAAATTTAGAATGTGGACCCGGTTCCAAAAGTTAACATGTGAGTTTTTTTTTGTAGAAATGCCTTCAAAGAAAAATTAAAGAAGGCATGTGGTACTTGGACAGTGGATGTTCAAGATATATGATGGGAGATAAAGATAAATTCACAACTTTAGAATCAAGTGATGGAGGATTTGTTAGATATGGAGATAATGTGAAGGGAAAGATCATTGGCATTGGTTCTATTTGTAAGAATTCCATCACTTTAAATAAAGTTTTTCTAGTATAAGGATTAAAACACAATTTAATTTTTATTAGTCAATTATGTGATAAAGGTTTGAATGTAGTATTTCATGCATCATATTGCATTATAAAAATAATGAAAATGTTTTGATAGTAGGATAAAGATATAAAAAAATTTATGTCATTGATTTAGATAGCTTTCATGATGTGAATTTGAATTTACTTTGTTTTAAAAGCACTCATGATGATATAAGGTTATGGCATAGAAGATTAAGTCATATTAACATGCACACACTCAATAAAATTGCTAAACTTGATTTAATAGCTGGATTGCCTAAATTAAATATTCATTCAAACTATGTTTGTGATGCATGTATTCATGGTAAGCATTCTAGAAGCTCATTTAAAAGTAAAAATATTGTTTCTACTTCTAAACCTTTAGAATTATTGCACATGGATGTTTTGGTCCTATTACACCATATCTTAGGTGGAAAAAATTATGGTTTTGGATTGTTGATGATTTCTCTAGATACTTGGTTTTATTTGTAACTTACAAGGACCATGTTTTGGTGAGTTTAGAAAGTTTTCTATTCAAAGAGAACAAGGCCTTTTGATTAATAGGGTTCAAACTGATCATGGCGACAAATTTGAAAATCAATTATTTGAGGATTACTGTGATGAACTTGGGATTAGACATAATTTTTTTTGCACTTAGAACTCCCCAACAAAATGGAGTAGTAGAGAGAAAAAAATAGAATATTAATTGAAATAAGTAGATCTATGCTTGATGAGTATAAATTATGAAAATATTTTTGGGCAGAAGTAGTAAATACTGCATGTTATGTGATGAATATGATCTATTTTAGACCAATTTTGAAGAAGACACCCTATGAATTATTTTTTTGGAAAGAAGCCTAAGATTGAACACTTTCATGTATTTGGATGTAAATGCTTTATATTGAATAATGGGAAAGAGCATTTAGGTAAGTTTGATTGCATATGAGATGATGGTATTTTCTTAGAATACTCAGTAGAGCTTATAGAATAAGAGAAAAATGATTGTAGAAGAATCAATACATATTATTTTGATGAAAATTTAATTGATCCTATTAGAAATGAAGTGATTGATGAAGAGATTGATAATTTTTAGAAAATATGTTTAGAAGATAATGTGGATGATTCATTGCCTAATGAATGGAAATATAATAAAAATCATCCAGAGGAACTAAGTATAGGAGATCCTTCAAAAGGAGTTATGATTAGAAGACATAATAGAGTGGTTGTAGATCATTCATCATTTTTTTCTGAGGTTGAACCTAAAAATTTAGAAGAAGCATTAAAAGATAATTTTTGGATTATAGAGGGAGTTGAATCAATTTGTAAGAAATCATGTTTGGGAATTACCCAAGAACCCGATCAAAATGCCATTGGAACAAAATGGATCTTTAGAATAAGTTAGATGATTCAGTATTATTAGAAATAAAGCTTGGTTAGTTGCACAAGGGTACACACAAGTTGATGGTATAGATTTTGAAGAATCTTTTGCACCCATAGCAAGACTAGAAGCTATTAGGTTACTCCTTTCTTTTTCTTGTTTTAGGGATTTTAAACTTTTTCAAATGTATGTCAAGAGTGCATTTTTGAATGGATTTATTGACCAAAATGTATTTGTGATAAACCACCTAGATTTGAGAGCCTGATTGTCCAAATCATGTGTATAAATTAAAGAAAGAATTATATGGTTTAAAATAGGTCTCATGCTTGGTATGATAGTTAAGACTTTTGATAGATCATGGATATAGAAAGGGTAGATACCACCTTATTCCTTAAGAGCATAGATGATGATTGGATAGTGGTACAAGTGTATGTAGATGATATATTATTTGGAACTACAAATGAATCTTTATGCCATGAGTTCTCATCTTTAATTTTTAAAGAGTTTGAAATGAGCATGATGGAAGAACTTAATTTTTTCTTAGGTCTTCAAGTGAAACAACAAGAAAATGGCACATTCATCTGTTAAACTAAGTACATAAATGAATTGCTTGAGAGGTTTGACATGAAAAGATTTAAATCTACTAAGACTCCTATGAGCCCATCTAAAAAATTGGATTTAGATGAATTAGGAAAATGTGTTGATCAAAAACTTTATTGGAGTATGATAGGTTCACTTTTATACCTTGCTTCTCATATCTGATATTATGTTTGCTATTTTTTGTTTCATTTTCAAGCCAACCCAAAAGAATCTCATTTAATAGTAAGCATCTTTCATTGATAGGCATTACTAGAGTTTATGGTATCCTAAAAATTCTTTATCATGTGATTTGGTTGCTTATTCGATGCTAATTTGTGGGATGCAAAGTAGATGAAAAGCACATCGTGAACATGCCAATTTTAGGATCATCGCTATGTCCATCTAGAAATAAAATTTTGTAGTTTTATCTAAAAGGTGAATATAGTTTTAGAATTGTGTTTCAGTCCTTTGGTTAAAGCAACAACTAAAAGATTTTGGTATTAAGCAAGATCACATTCTAGTTCAGTGTGATAATACTAGTACTATTAATTTGACCAAAACTCCTATCCAACACTCCAAACTAAGCATATAGAAATTAGACATCATTTTATTAGGGATCATGTCTTGAAAGGTTATGTTAATATTAATTTCATTTGTACCAATTTACAAATTGCTGATATTTTTACAAAACTATTACCAGAAGAACTTTTCTGTACTTTAAGACACATGCTTGGCATGTTAGATCCTAATATTTAAAATTATAAGTAGTTTGTTCTCACTTTTTGATGTTGTCAAAGGGGAGAAAAGTAAAATGTTGGTTAGTATTAAGTATATTTCATGCATTTAGAGCAACTATTCATCTCTTGTGCATAAATATTTTTTCAAGAGAATTTTTTTTCCAAAACTATGATGAAAGTTCAATTTACACCTTCATCAAAATCAATACCCAACATTAGTTTGTCATCATCAAAAAGGGGGAGATCGTTGGCTTAATGAGCCTCATGTTCAATCTGATTAATTTTGATGATAACAAATGAATGCTTGGATGTTATAACGTATATTTTATGTGTTTCAAATAAATTAATTGCTAATTACATATCCAATACATCTCACAATATGTTTGAGAAAATTGCAAGAGTAGAAGAATGAAAGATAGACCAAAATGGATAATGTGAAGCTCAAGATACAATATTTTAGGTTATATGCACTTATAACTATCTTAGAAATTCATATGAGTTTATTGGCATGAGTCAATTTGCTCACAACTTTACATATTATTTTTATTTATTTTAAATAATGATAATGAGGTTAATTTATATAAATCTCTATCTAATTAACATTCAATTATATGTTTCATACATAACATTTGAATTGTCAAAATAATAAATGATATTATATTATGACTATTAAGTGTAATTATTTTATTTACTTAATATAATTAAATATTTTAATTTAAGTTGAAAATTATATGATAACTAACATATGTATGATTATATATAAATTATATCATAATATTTAAATGACATATTTCAAAATTAACAAAAATATGTGAAATTTTATATTTTAGCCAAAGTCATTTTATAATCAAAGAATTTATATTTGATTTCATCTCCAATGATTTCCTTGGATTTTGTTTTCCTTTAATTTGATGGGTTACATGACCCACGTTGGATTAAAATTGAATTTATTATGACTTTTGAAACATTAGCTGATTTTAATAATGAATCCATGCTACATGCTTTAAATATATTAAGAGCATTATTTGATTATTTTTTACTTGCCCATGTGAAAAGCTAGATTTTGGCTGCTTGAATTTAACATTAATAATATTAAATTATATATGATAAAATAATGTTAGAATAATATATTTTTGAAATAATTCAAAATGACCTTCTTGCCTATAAATAGCCCTCATTCTCTTCATGAAAGTATTCATCATTCTAATTCAAAATCCCTCTAGCAAATCTAAGAGAAAATTTCTTAGATTTTCCTTCCAAGTGTTCTCCAAATATTGCAAGATCAAATCATTGGTTTGGAAGCTTCAACATGTTCAACTAAGCAAGCTTTCTTAAATTACTTGAGTTTAGATCTTAATACCTTTTTAAGTTGTTCATACTATTTTCACCATCTATTTATTCTTTTCAATTTATATTTTTTGGTGGATAAGTCTTTGGACATCAAAGTAAAATTTTCACATCAAAGTTTCTTCAATCATTTTTTGTGAAAACTCGATAGTTTGTAGGATTTATTTCAACTTGTTGAAATTTTGTCTTCCTACAAATTTCTTATGGTTTCTTGAAATATTTCCCATTAGTCTTATTTGAAAGATCATTTATTCTTAGATCTATTTTATAAGTATATTTTAGCATTTCAAATTAACTTATCATGCTAAAATTATTTTCATATTTGCTAGATCTCTCTTTTTAATTAAAAGCTTACTAATTTACTTAAATCTATCATATACTAATTTTATTTAAGTGTTTTGTGATCATTTGCTTTAAATGAAAGCATATTTTAGGTTAAAATAAATTATTCCTTGCTAAAATTTATTTTATTGTGAAAAATAATATTGTGAATTTATTTTGAAATCATTTTATATTAGTATAAATTATAATAACATAAACAAGTAAGACTACTTTAAGATATTTATTTTATTATTTCTTATCAATATTAAGTGAGCATTTTATCTTGCCAAATTTTAAGTTGTAAAGTGATCATTTATAAGTGAGATCACTTTGGAATTGGATAGGTTGGTATATTTATGAGATTTATTTTATCAAAATTTATTATTTTATATTTTTTTTTGTCTGAAAATTTATATTGGGTTGTACTGCCCCTTTATAGAGAGTACATATTATTGTAGTGGTTGTACTCCAAGAGAGCACTATTTGTATGTTTTTTGCATTTATGAATTCCTAGCCAATGGCTAGGTGGATGTTTCGCTGGGTTTCAACCATGTAAAAAATTGTATTATATCTCTTTACTTTATTGTATTTTTATTTTTGTTGCATTAAGAATTGTATCTTGTCATTATAAAATCAAAAATTAAATTTCTATTAAAACTTAAAATTTAAGATTTAACTTTTAAATTTTTTAATATTGCCCAATTTACAAACAGGGTCTAGTGACTCAAACATACTACGAAGAGGTTCTTTTATTTAATCGATGATGCAAAATATTCAAGTCATAAATAGAGTTATTCATGCACCAATAATCAAGTACTAGAGGTGGACCTTTCCTAGTAGAGTGGCAACCTCGGATTAGTTAGAAAATATCCACTACTCCTTTCCATATCATCCCCTAACCATCGAGAAGGCTCACCCTTCACGGACTCGCCGCTATATCTAGAAGCAGAAAAAGGAAAATTGAATGTCATCTCCCTGATGTTGGTTGAGGTGAAGTTAATCACTATGGTGGGAGCTTTGATGGCCGCTCTTTACTATTGTGAACTCTCTGCCAAGTTCACACATGGTGTGGCTAAATCAGCCCCTGTTAAAACAATAGTCACCACTAGTTGATGAGAAATGAATTCATTAAGAACTAAAAATAAAAAATTGATGAAGGGATTTGCAATAGGTCCAACCCTTGGGAATGAAGCCACCTATCGAGTAAGTAGAATTCTTTTTTACACAGATTATGGTCTAGTAAATCACTCATAGAAAGGTGAACTGATTCAGCAAGGCTACCTGGATTATTGAAGGAAATAATTTTAAGGGTTGGCGAGTGTCCCATCCATCTTCTATTGATGCTTGAACTCTAGTTATGCCCAGGTATGATCAAAGGAGAAATTTAGAAATGCAGACAGATTAACTTATAATGTAAAATAAATGGCGAGTCTCAACTCAATAAGTAATTCATGTATAACCACTTTTGCGATAGTAGATCCAACCATTAAGTTGACCATTACCTTCATACGTCAGATTAAGGGTTCATCATCTCTTTCCTTATCCTCCCCATGGACACTCACAAGTCACACGAGATGAGGACACAGTGTAATAACTTGCCTTTTCTCATGGCAAGCGCTCGATCCTTCCTGTGGATCATTGGAGGTACCTGGATCTAAAGTTGCATTAGTGGGAGGAGTTGGCATGTTCACATCAACCATAGGATTAGAAATTTCCTCTTTCAACTTCTTGACTTTTTTGGTCTTCTTCATACCAAGAGTCTGAATCAAAGTCGTTGTGAGGCCCCTTGGCATTCATAGAAGTTATGCTTTCTTTTTTTCCATAGACTAGCCCTCAAAGTTAAAAAAAACCTATTCAAGCAAGTAGCTAAAAAAATTGTTGAACACACTAATGAATGATAGAAGGATCCATTTATAGTCTTTAGTGTGTTTGAAAAATAGATTGAGTTAGAAGGTGATGTAACCTCTCATAATTGTATAAATTGTTTTTGTACAGATCATTACATATTTATAGCTAATCATTCTTTTTATTCTTTTATTTTTCTTGTGAGGTATCTCTAAAAGGAGTAGAAGAATTGAAGAGCTAATTATAAACCCAAGGTAGCAAACATGCCTAAGTGACATGATGGGTTTGGTTACTGAGTCAAACATACTTGTCATAAAGGGTACTCGACAACTATGGCTACTAGAATCAACATACTCACTGGAAAAGGTATCTGACAATGAAGGATGGACTTTAGCTAGAGGGTCAAGGACTTAGAATATAAAATAATGACCCAGAGAATAAGTCATAAATCAACTCACTAGAAATAGAAAAATACTTTAAAGGATAAGATGATTTCTCCTCTCAGCTTAGTACTTACTAGCATAGTCACATGACGATGGGCTACTCATCTCTATTGTCTATGTCTATACTGCCACAAGTACACTTCTGCTTAGAGCATCCACTTATACTTGATTTACCTTATATGTACTTTCTATGTATAGTCACCCCTTTCTATTATAAATGGGGAACTCCTCTCATATGGAGGATCTTGTCTTTCTTTTCCTCTAGGACCATAGTCATTGTACTCCAATTTTGAGAAAGGAAATTTATTATTTCTCTTGCACTTCTTTACTTTCCTATCTTTTTATTTGTTGTATTTTTGGTTAATCCTATTTTCTAGGTATCTTAGAGGGTTCTTCCTCTATCCGCAAGCACTATAAGATCTTGGATTTGCCTGACTCAAAATAGTGAGAATGCTAATGATAGGTTTAGGTTTGAGATGATTAGTTTGAGAGTGTGTAACTATAGGATGATTGCAAAAAGTATTATGTTGTCGTAGGGAAGGATATGAAGTTTAAGAAAGGGAACCAAGAAGTTGTTGGTCAATAAGAGCTGTGGACAAAATTTATGGCACCACGTAGAGTTTAGGAATTTCTTACTTAGATGATCAAATCCGTCATTAAGGAATAAACATATTATCTCATAAGATAAATTTTTTTTTCTATAATGGATTTGATCATTAAATAAAAGTCTCCTAAGCCTAATGGGTCTTTCATGTACCAGAGATTTTTCTCCTGAACTACATGGAAGGTAGAATAGGGTTTAATTTAAACTGAGTTCATGGTTTCCTATAGAAGCAAGCCTCTATAGTTAATTACATATTAAGAAGGGTCTCTTCCAAAGAATACTCTCGATTAAAAAAATAAGTTATTATCTTTAAGGATTTCTAAGATGGGTTTCAAAGAACTGATTTTTTTTCTGAATTTTCAATTGAGAATGATCAAATTGAAGAGAGTTCTTTTCAGGAGTCAATTAGGATAAAGTAGGAAATGCCAATTGATACTGGAATGCCTAGTAGGCATTTTAACTAACCTATAATTGGGCTTTAAATTTGAATTTAATTTAGATTTTGAGTTGATAATTCCTTAAAAATTTAGGACTCAGATTCTAGTAGCACAAGACTACAGAAATGCCTAAGGTTGAAGACTTATTCCTGAAAAAGATGCTTCAGGATATAGTCTATAGGTGCTTTTGAGTCATGTTAGATGATTGACCTAATTCTATTTTTGAAATTATCGGCCATCCCTCTCACTTGAGAGAACTAACCTATCCCTGACTCTCTTGGACTTACAACCCGCTTAGAGAGGGCTGCCAACTAACGCTACCTAACCGCATTTTAAATTCATGACACCAAGTCTTATGCATGCAAGATGGCGGGGCTATTGTATTTTTAGGAAATGAATCTATGAACCTAGACTCACTTCTTAATCCCTAAGATAATGTAGGGTATGAATGCATTTAATTAATGCATTTTTTTAAAAAAAATTTTTATAAATTTTGACTCACGATTTATTTTAGGCCATGGGTATGCATTTATTCTTAATGTCATGCAATTAGAAATGGTTATGAGCTAAAAATATAATAGAAGGCAGACTTCCCCAAGAAGGTGGTCTTCCTCATATGACAAATGCCCCTCATGTGCAATGGGTGAAGTTGCCCAATTCATGGAATGGAAATAATATGATTTCATGGTTTCAAAACCTGATTATTTCTAATTAATTTTATGTTGTGCCTAAGGCTTTAGTTTATGTGAGGTTTCAAGTTTTCTTTTATTTTTGTTTTAATTATTTATATTTATGTGAGGTTTAATTTCACTAGTCCTTAAGTTTGAAATTGATTATTCCTTTGACTTAGGCTGTTTAGAGAACTACCTTAAGTATTTCTGATGTTTGATTAAGATTAGTTCAATTTATTTCATGATTTAATGAATTAATGGATTTTCTTATTTATTATTGATTTAATATTGATCTAGGAATTTGGAAATTCAACAACTCCCAATCCAGAGATTAATTAGGTTTCAAATTTTTATGGTAAGTGGTGTTATATACCAATTTCATGTTATCAAAGTTTCATCTTGATTAGATCCATAATTAGGGTGTAATTAATATTTTAATTATTTCATTAAAACCAAAATTTTGCCTTATTTAATGAAATTCATTTAGGGGTTTCATTTTTCATTGATTTCTCTCTAAAATATATTTCTAATGAGGGTTCATTCATAGTTTTTGGACATTTAGTTGATTTATTATGATTTAATTAAATTATGGTTAATTATTTGAATTAATTAATTCAATTAAGTTAAATTATGATTTCTTAAGTTTAATGAGTTCCCTTAATGTTTTAATGCTCATTAGGGTCCATTAGGTTAATTTATAGTTTTCTGATTTATTTTTATTAATTATTTCATTTTAAATTAATTTATTTAATTAAATTTGTGGTTTAGGGTTTAAATTTTCATTTCCCATAAAATACAGTGAAATAAATTATGAATAATTTACAAAAGGTGTGTTGTAACCCCAATATCATTTTCTCGAAGTTTCAAATCAATTTGATTGTGGTTTAAGAGTAATTAGGGTTTAATGAATTTCAATTAAACATAAATTAAGGCTAAAATACCTTAAATAAATTGGGGATTTAAATTTTTCTAGATTCCCATCATCAAGACGAATCCATAGAGCCATCATTTATATTTTTCTATGATTTCAGCAAATTTTTTTAATTCAAAAATCTAAAATTTCCTCTTTAAACCAGTCAGTGCTGACATGGTAGCCCTACCGCATTTCACATGTTGATTGGTCCATGTGGGATCCACGTGGATCCAGCGTTAAAAGGGTGGTGGGATGGGGTTTCGAGTAGGACCGTCCAATCAGATTGGACGGTCTACAATCGATCCTCGGGTCCTAAGGGGTTTAAATTGAGTGGTTCGCCTAGATCTGAGCCATCCATTCCTTTCAGAAGGAACGGATGGCGAAGATTGCATCTCCTACCTGGATTGCATAAATTGAGAGCTGCCCATGGATTTGGCGTGATTTTTGATGATCCAAGCAATGAAATCGTGCATTTTCGATTGCAAATTGATTGTGGAATGAAATCCTACCAATCTAAGCTGCTTGATCTCACTTAAGATCAAGTTTTCTTCACAAACCTCAAAGACCAAAAAACTTGAAGAAAAGTGGGGGGGGGGTGTGTTAATATGCACTCCGATGGTCTTGAGTGAGGTTGATTTGAAAAGCTTCAGAACTCCAAGAGAATCTTGTACACCAAAGGAATTGAGCTATCTCTATCTGGATTGGTCCCTAGACTGAGCTCCCTTGCTACTCATCGGCCTTGATGGTTCTCCAGCTTTCCAGTGGTGTGGAGAGTAGGGGTAGGTTTGTTTCTTCTTCGTTTGAGTTGGTGAAGGTGATGGAAAGGTCAGTTGCGCTTGACGTAAGGTCTAAGTGTGAAATATATTCTTAGCCATTAGCCTCCCCTCCTTTTCTTCCTCTCCTTGGTTGGTTAGGTTGATAAAAATCTTTGGAAGTTTGCTGCCATGCTCATTCCTCATCCTCCACATGTTTGAGTTGAATAGGTGGAGAAAGAATGGACTTAAGCAAATGAAATTTTGCTTGTGGTTCCTTTGACTTGTCTTGTCTTCCTTTGATTTGGACCACATATGGAATCATTAGAAAGCCTGATTAAGGTTGAGATTCTTCCTTAATTAAGTCTAAGAATGTTTCATTAGCATCTTAGGTAGATTGGTTGAAGATAGGATTAAAAATTTTTGGAGTTAATGCATATGATTATTTCTTGCATTAGTATGGTTTAGAATTTATTTTATTTTTCTTTAATTTTAATTTATTCAACCTTGAATTGATGATTAATTGAATTTCAATTTGAATAATTCATTTAATTTTGAATTGATTTTGAATTTCATTTCATTTTATCCCATTTGGCCTAAATGGATTATGTTTGGTTCGAATTGAATTCAAGTGAACAATTTGATTCAATTGGAATGGGTTTGGATTCTTTCATTCATTTTATTTTGATTTTAATTTGATTTATTTGGATTTATTTGAGTTAATACAAATTGAAAGTTTGGGTTGATTTCACCAAAGCCAAGTAGGTTAGATCCAACCTAATGAAGATTCCCTAAGAAACTAGGTGTAGTGTCCTAAGCATTGAATTAGGAGGTTCCTATTTGAAATTAGGACATCCTAATTACTAATTTCATATTGATGTAAACCTCATCCAAAAATGAGGTCAACAAGAGCATGTGGTGTAGTTAAGGGAGTTGATATATTAGATGGGGAAAGTGATGTTGGTGGAGCTGAAGGGCTTGAATAGGTAGATGAAGTGGGAATTTATGTATGAGAATAGCTATTACATAAACAAGAGTTAATAGTGGTGTAATTGAAGAAGTAGAAACTTTGGTTTTGTTTGAAAAAGATTGAAATGAAAAAAAATGTTATCATAAAAGTGTACATGATGAGAAATAATAATTTTGTTAGTGAGAAGAGTTAAGCATTTGTAACCTTTATGAGAAGATGAATGACCAAGAAATACACAAGTAACCGATTTAGGGTCAAGTTATTTCATGAATGTGGAGAGGCAACCATGGGTAACAAAACGAACCAAATACCTTAAGATGATCATATGTAGGAGGTTTATGATATATTATTTTGTATGTTGAACAATTGAGTGTTGTAGATGAAGGCAAATGATTTATAAGATATATGATAGTCAAACAATATCAACCCAAAACTTAGGTGATAGTTAAGCTTCATGTAATAAGATTCTTGTAGTTCCAATGATATGCTAATGTTTTCATTCCATAATACCACTTTGTTTTGGAGTATATCGGACATGAGAGTTGATGTACAATATCAAATTGTTGAAGCAAATTTTGAAATTTATGTAAAATATACTCTCTGCGAGCATTGGTATGAAAGATTTTAATTGATTGAGTAAAGTAATTCTTAACCGAAGTTTTAGAAGATAAGAATAAATCAATAATATCAGACTTTTGTTTCATAAGATACCCTTAACCATATTGAGAAAAATCATCTTCAAGCAAAAGATAATAATGAAAACCTTCTAAAGATAGAATTGGTGAATGACCCTATATATCATTATGTATTAATTCAAATGGTTTACAAGTATGGGAAGTGGAAATAGGAAAAGACAACTTGTGTCACTTAGCAAGACCACATGCCTAATAATAAAACTATAAAATAGACATAAGAGGAAAGGATTGAGTTGATAAAATAGTAGATGGCTAGCCCAAATCGTCTTGGTGATCACCTTCCAAATTCTATTAAACTTATGTTTTAATACCAAATTTGGTTTGGGATTTAGATGGGACACTTGGGGTGATTCAAATGGTCAATAAGGACTAGGTGAACAAGGAAGGCATCAATATGGTTTAGTTTGGACTGTTATTTAAAGTTTACAAGAATTTATGGTTAGTCAATATAAGTCAAAAAGCATACTCAATTCTTGACACTCAACTTTAGAAAATTAGAGCTCCTTATATAAAACTCCAAATCACACAAAATAAAAAAAATTTCTAGATAGATAAATCTATTTTTGATCTAGAAAGTTTTATAAATTTTATGAGGAGTAGAGTTTTTTTTCTTAAATTCCTCTTAGGTCTAGTCACATGAAAGATTATTTTATAGACTAAAAGTAATAAAATTTATAATTGATTAAACTTTAGAAATAGTGTAACTAAACACCATGGGGAGTAAGCACTCCCTCCACATTAGCCATTGTCCCCATGGATCATTTGATTATATTTAATTAAATTAATTTATTAGTTAAATATAATTTTAGATAAATCTTACTTAAATAAATTACACCATTATTAACTTTTAAAAATGAATTACATAAATCAATGCAATAATTACATGACATATAATAAAATAAATGTTCACACACAATAAGCCATTAATGGTCTTCATTGCTTCAAGCTTAATTTCCTCCCATGGTCTTCTTATATCTACTAATTGTTGACTTCATAAGCCCCATCTCATATGACATAGATTTTGATGATAATAAACACATGTTGAAATGCTACTAATCAAGTTAAATTCAAGTGTGCAGGAAATTTCTTCAACTCTAGGTTCTTCAGTCAATTCAGAATGCTAAAGCTATTGGATATGAACTAGGTGAGAATTTTTCTAGGAATTGCTATATTAAGGAAAATGAAAAGCTCACTAAGATAAAATAAATGATTCACTCAATTTTAAATTCATCATTCAAAAATCATTTATATTTTCTATATCTTTAAATTGCAATTATTTATTAAATTATCCATTTAGGATAATATGAACTAAGTGTATGAAATAAGTTCCATTAAATGTGTGTTTGAGAAAAATAAATTATGTTTAAACTTCATAAAATCATTTGCATGCTAATCATAATTTTTAATTCATATTTTTATAGCATGAAAATTGAATTATCCTAAAATTATCATTTCATTTCCATTCTCTCTCCTGTATTCTTTCTTCCCTCTCCTATTATCATATTCATCGTTACATTATTTTGGCCGAATTTTTTTAATGCATTTTGTCAAATAAAATGTTTGAATTTCATTCAAAACATTTCCATATAATATTTAATTATTTTTTATATTTTAGAAATTCATTAATTTAGTTTTTTGAATTCAAATTTTTTCATTCCTGACATATTCTTGCCAAATTAAATCAAACATTTTATGGAACATTTTGAACATCCCAAGCATGATTTATTCTGATTATTTAAAGCTTAATTGATTTATTACAAGTTATTTTAAATTAAAATTCAAATCAACCATCTTTTTCAAAATAATTCCTTTTAAATTAAATTCATTTTAGAAAATTCCCTTTAGGGGCTCGCCATTTAAATTCAAAATTAAATTACTTATGATTAATTTAATATTCAAATAATACATAATATAATAAGATTAGATCATAATTAATTCATTGCATTAATTTGAGGTTTTCTTATTTTTGGAAACTTCTTTGGCCGAAATTCTTGATTTGATTTTTTATGGATTTAATTTATTTAAAACTCCTTCATTCATTTATCATCCATGGACCTCCTTTGACTGAAATTTTCATAGGATATTCCCTCTTTATCTAGCTAAGGAGCCTCTTGAATATTCTTGAATTTGCAGAGGATCCTCTTGAATATCTCCTTGGCCAATCCAATATCCCTTGGATTTGAAATTTAAATTGCTGCCTAATCAATTTCCATCTCATTGTATCATGCTTTGGTCAACCCTAGACACCTCCCTCAATTAATTAAGAGCCTTATTTCAACTTGAAAAAGGTTCCCTAGATTTACTTTTTTCTCTTTCTCTTTTGTTCACCTTCTCCACCTTGGCCAATCCTTGCTAAAGCAAACTCTTGGTTCAAGTTCAAACATTCCTCATCATTCTTCTCTTTCCCGTAGACATTACTTGGCTTGAAGATTGATTTAGAAAAGTGAAGGATTTGTGTGTTTCCTCCCTTGGCTTTGAATTCTTAAGGTGCTAAGTTTCTTATATTATCTTTATCACTTATTGGCTTTGAATTCTATAAGGTTAATTGATTTATTTTGTGCTTAATCACTTCATAATTCTTTGTTTTCTTGTTTGGCTAAAAGCTAACATAAGAAAGTTAATTCATTTTGTGCTTAATCACTTCATAATCCTTAGGTTTCTTATTAAGTCAAAAGCTAACACAAGATTTTTAATTTATTATGTGCTTAATCATTTCACTATCCATTATTTATGTGTTTGGCCAAGAGCTTTAACAAAGACTATTGATTTTATAATGCTTAGTCATAAGGTTTCTAATTGGTTGGTTAAGTTTGATTGTACTTATCATTACATCTCACTTATTTATCCACTTGACCGACCACTTAATAACCTAATTAAATTATTTTATGCTTGTGGTTAACTTGCTTTCAATTGATTTACATAAAGGTTATGTGATTGATTTCTTGTGGTATCATTCCAATATTTATTCAAGTAATTGTTTAGTAATCCTAATTGCAAATTCAGTCATAATTTGAATAAAAGTTATTTTGTGCAAAAAAGAATTCAAGTTAAAGTTTTGTGATTTAACATTGCATATTAAGTTAATTCATATTCCATTTAAGTTTGCATTTCAAAGTCATATAAGAAAATCATTTAAAACACTTTAAAGATCATTCAAAGCACATTAAGTTACTTACTTTCATTAAACACTTGATTGAAGAATTTATTTTAATTTCAATTTAAAATTAAAGTCAGATCTCTTTCATTAATATCCACTTGCCTTAATATTGGTATAGTTTGGGTTGTGAGTGCAAAAATCTTTTAAAATTAAGAGCTAGATATTTGTATATTTCTTTTTTCCTTAGCTTGATTTGAGTTGGGGTTGTACTAGCCTGTTGTAGGAAAGTACATGTTGGGTTGTACTTGCCCGTGATGTAGAGTATGAGAGATTTATTATAATCTCATTTTGATTTAATGAATTCTAGTTTGCTAGCGTGGATAGACCAACAATTTTGGGATTTGGGATCAATTTTGTTTTTATTTTTATGTTATTTTATAAAACATGTTTGTTTAGAATGTTTTTTATGTGGTTTGACTTTTTTTATAAAAAACAAATAATGTTATTTTAAAAACACTTAAAACATCTAAAAGATGTTTTGAGTGTTTTTAAAAATAACAAGAGCAATCAAACAAGTTTATTTTTAAGCAAAACATAAACAAAATAAAATAAAAATATAAAATAAATAATAAATAATAAATAATAAAAATAAAAGTGATCCCTAATGGTCCCTAAGATAAGTAAGTTTATCATACAATGCAGACATTAGATGAACAAATTACCATAGGACCAAACCACACATAAAGGAAAAAAAATTGGGAGTTTAGAACATATTTGATTGAATGACGAGAGATCAACCTTCCAAAAATATTATCTTTGTTAATAAAAACATCTAAATTAGAACACAAAAAATGTGTCAAACCACGTAAAAGTCTCTGTGTTCTCTTTTTTACTTTTGCTGCACTTTTAGTTTTCTTTATTACGGCTTATAATTGCTATGGATAATTAAGAGAAAGTTATCCACAATTAACATTCATATAAAGCAATCAAATTAAGTTTTAAATTGAAAATATTTTAAATACCCAATTTATTGCCCCTCTTGGGTGCCATAACTACATCACAATAATGAGACCATCTTGTTTATTATTCAATTAACGTTTTTATCTCTTGTGTTTGGACTTATTTGTGTTCATGCTCCGTGTACTACACTAAGGTCATATTAAGCTATGAAATGGCTATGAGTGTAATTAATTTCAATTTTAGGGTAATTTTATTTTGAAGGATATTTTTGATAATTTCAAATCAATTTATTAAAATTGATCCTCCTAACTTTGTTGATAAACTTAGCAGATAGATTGTGATGTAATTATAAAAAATGAGGTCAATAATATAAATTAATTACGATAAAAAATAAAGTTCCAAATTTAATGGCTAATGATGATTTAATCAAATATAACTAAATTAAATTAAATTTTAACAAATAGTAAATTAACTTAATCAATATAAAAAATATAATTTTTTCAAATGATGATTTATTTAAGCAAAGATGAATATTACAATTGCAAATTAAGTGTTGAAAACAATCAAATGTGATTTACTAATAATATGAAAGTGCAAGGAATTAAAAATTCAAAACCCAATATGTGAATATGTTCTTTGAGAATTAACCTTAAATAATTATTAAATATAAATAAAATGATCTAAAACTTTCACAAACAAATAAAAAAATAAATAAAAAAAATATTCTAATGCAAGCAAGAGTGTTTTTTTTAACAAAATGTAAATTAAAAAAAATAATGAAATAAAAAATTTTAGTTTTGGCACAAATTTATTTTAATTTCATTATGTTTTACAACATTATTGGTATAAAAATTCAAACAATCATATAATGAAATAGTTGATTTTAAAAGAAATAAAGTGAAATAAGTGATCAAGAAGATTTCAATCAAAATATAAGTACTTGAAAAATCAAAAGTGTAAAAATTCTACTTAAATTTAATTACATGAGCAAAACAAAACATTGCAAAAGGTTGATCCTACTTAAAGGATTCAAGATAAATTTGAAGAAAGAATAACCCAGTCCTTTGAATCAATCGTTCAACTTTCATGTCTTTGTTTGCTTGGGAGGACAGGTTGGAAATTCATGAGAAATTTTTGCATAAAAGAAACCAAAAATTGAAACCTGAAAATTTTTTTCTCAAAAAATTTTGGACCTGATTTTACATAAAAGAAACCAAAAATTGAAACCTGTAAACTTATGTAATCAAGAAAATTTGGGGTTTAGATTAAGAAAAGTTTTAAACATTTCCTCAATAAGGATTAATATTAAGATAGTTTTATAATAATTAAATTAAATTAAATTAATTCTCTTTAATATGCATTAAATATATTACAATATTGAATCGACTCATTTTTTTCCTTATCATCAATGGCAAAACTCATGGGTACTTTAAAGCTTCACATAGGCTTAGACAAGGCGATTCTATTTCTCTAGTATTATTTATTATTATTGTAGAATATTTTTCTTGAAGTTTAAATAAAATGTTTGAGGACTTCCTTCAAATGACTTATCACACCTTAGGAGGTTCTTTGGAGTCCCCCTTGGGTTTTACTGATAGCCTTCTTATTTTTATGAATGGTTCAATTTTTCCTTTTAGAAAATTTAAAATCTTTCTTAATGAGTTTCAAACTATTAGTGATTTAGTAATTACTATTGATAAAATATCTCTCATTGTTTTATTTTTCATTCATACCAACATATAAAATCAATTAAGAAATTTGTTAGATTATAAATTGCTTTCCTTCCTTTGATGTATTTGGGTGTACCTCTTTACAATGAGATAAAATACTCTTACCTTTTGGAGGAGTTAATTCAAAATATGAATACTCATGTTTCCTCTTGGTAATTCAAGTTTTAATCATTTGGTAGTCATTTGACTCATATTTAATTGTTTCATACTATTATTCCTACTATTTCTATTTATAATTTAGTTGACAAATTCTTTAATAATGTTTTTGGGGCCTCATGGTTTACTAGGCCTCATGGTTTGAATACTATGGTCATTTGAGGGAAGGGAGCCTTTGTTGCAAATTTTTAAAGTATCATACTCAAATGTTTTCTATCAAGCTCTGGTGGCCTTTTGGTGTTGGCCATACCCTTTAACCAAATATTATGAGGATTAAATATTTCAAGGGAAACACCCTTTCAATTATTTTTTTCAAAACTAATAATACTCTAATTTGGAGAAGATAATGTAAGGCAAATGGTTTTCTACATATTTAATTCAATGGGGTCTTGGTTTGGGATATGTTTTTTTGGTTAATGGAATAACTAGATTAGTTGGAGCACTCTTGATTTTTATTTTACTACTCACTCTTTGGTCACTACTAAAGTTAATGTTTTTTTTAATCAAATTGGCTAGGATCCTTTAGATCTTAGGAATGATCCATGATGTATTAGTGAATTATATTATCCAAATCACTCTTAATTCCACTACTTTAGATCAACCTATTGCGAAGTTTTGTAATTTAGGGAAATTTTTTTTAGATAAGCTTGGAATTATACTAACATTAATCAAGATTCTCTACTATTTTTAAGTTATATGTCACTTTTTGATTCCTATTTCTATCTCTATTTTATATTGGAGGATTTTAAAAGGCTACATTCTTTTTAATAGAAGTCTTAGAGATACGAGAATTTTTATCACATCCAAATGCCATTGTTGCTACATTCTTGAAACTACTAGCTATGTTTTCCTATCAGGTTCTATTGATACTCATGTCTAGGCTTTGGTAGAGGGTTTAGTTGGAATCAATATAATTGGTAGGCTGAACTCAATTTAGAATTTTTTGTATTATTAAATTGCAACCTTTCAATTTAATGGCAGGGACTAAATCATTGTTATTTTTCTCTTATATGCTTGTGGATTATTTATTTGGACTGAAATGATGTTAAACATTATAATATAATTAATGGTAATCTTCAAATTATTAACAAATTAAAGATAAAGTTAAAGCTTTCTTTAATGCTAATCTTTTAAGTAGAAAAAAGGCTTTAGAGGTTGCTTTAATCTAATTAACTATTTTAATATTCATTTCAATTTGAGTAATTCAAATATGCCTCCTGAAGTTGCATATTGGATCAAAACCAATTTAATTTCTACAAAAATAACATTGATAGCTTGAAGCATAATCAGATGATTAGTTGTGTTGACATCATTGGAAACTAGATTGACAATGTTATTATTGCTTTCCTAGGGCCATTTTGTTATCTTAAGTCAAATATGTTGAACTCTATGCTATTTATTTAGGACTAAAACTTTGTATTAACTTAAATATTCTTAATATTTGGATTGTGGTTGATGCTATGATTATCTTATATTTGATTCAATCTGATAAGTAGGTGAATGATGACATTTTCATATCTTAAGGAAAATTAAATGTTTGCTTAAAATTTTCAATATCAACATTTCCCATCTCTAGCATGAAGCTAACACACGTGTTGAGTGGGTGGCTAAATTTAGCTATCGTAGTGATGCTTTTGTGGAATTTTATCAAGGAATTTTATGAAAGTACTTATGTGGTTGTGTTAATCTGCTAAATCTAAGCTTCCTTATTACAAAAATCTCAAATTTTGAAGTGGCCCTATCTTGATGTTATTAGTTTGATTTATTCTAAGATTAATTGGACATTCAAGTGAAAGTGGTGGATTTACATTTGGCCCTATACTTTTAACTATAAACATGCCATCTTTGGCATGAATGTGATAATTTTTTTTTTTTGGAATTTTTCCATTATAGGTGATGCCTTTTCTAGTTTTGAGATTATGTCATAGCTTTATTATTTTAATTTAAAGAAATCCATATGGATTAATGACTTTAAAGATAAAATAACTTTGTAAGGTGTCATTATTAGTTATTTCTATTGAATTTTTATTTTGAAATATGACTATTATCAATATGGATTTCTTAAGAGGTGATGAGAGCAATGAGGAATTAATTTGCATTAAAATATGGTGTATATGATGCTGGAGACTTTTCTTTAGTTTAGATGCCTTTACTTTTGGATGCTGGTGACTTGCCAAAACTATGTTACCCTTTATATATGCCTTGATCGATTATTATGGATGCTATACTTGAACCTTTTATAATTATAAGCCCTGAGCATGAACCTTATCTTTTAATTATTCCATCATTGGATTTATCTTTGCATTTTATTCCTAAAACTGCTAGAAGTCTCTTATTTTTTATGTTTTAGAATTTTATTATTCCTCACCAAATGGTTAATAGGTTAATTTCATATAATTATGTAATTATTTGGATATCTTATAAGATTGGTTTATGGTTATACTATTTTCACTTATTTTGGCTATCATGCTAAATTTGAATCTTGTTGATGTTGTCCATCTTTACAATATTACATATCTCTTCACAATTTAAGATATTTCAATTTTCCATTTCATATTAGGTTATGTTGAAGTTTGTTCCTATTTTAATTGCTGAGATGGTCTCTTATTTTTAGGCTTATCTTTTGGTCCAACTTTGTTGGGGCAAACTGGGTGGTAGATGTTAGGTATGGATAAACAAAATTGGAAATGAGCTTCCCTCAAATTTTTTCTACTTAAACTATCTAAGTATTATTAAAGTTCAGATTTTTATTTTTATTGCATATAATTTTCTTACTGAGGGACATCCCACTCCAATGGCCCATTTTTGTTTAGGTCATCAAGTGGAAGGTAAAGTTGGTTTTCTTATGGATCTTCACTCCACTCTACTTAGTCATTCTTACATGTCTTTTTATTTTGATTTATTAGTTGCCTTTTGGTATCTTAGTTCTTTATTACTTTCCAATGCCCCTAATCTTTTGGGTTTACAAATAAGTACGAGGAGCATGATAAATTCTATGAAATCAAAGAGATTTGGTTGTTGTTGCACCTCATATCTATTGCAGATTAGCAAGATTCTGATAGTAGTCAACATTCAAGACCCTAAATACCATGTAATATTGTAAGCATATCATCAATACATTTAGGAGACTTTTTTGTTTTTTTATTATCTTAGATGTCCTCATTTCATTCTGATTAATTTCTATTTTGGTGATCAATCCCATTTAGACTTAGTATTCTTTTTTGTTTTCCTTAGACTTTGTATTCTTTTTAGTATTGCTCTTTTAGAGCTACCTAATTTTTGAGGGATTGATCATTATTTTTGAGCCACTTTTCTTATAGGCATTGGACATTGTAACCCCTTTAAATTATTAATGGTATTTTGTTTTGTCTTCAAAATCACTCTAACATTTGGCCAACCTATTAGTTAATTGAATAATAATGTTTTTAAAAAATAATGTTTATAAAATTTAATTTTAACTTTTGTAAAAAAATTAAAAATTTAATAATAATGATTTAGTGAAATGAAACAAAAAACATAATAGCAGAAAAATAAAGAAAGTGAACACATTGATTTTTTATGTGGTTCGACTAAACCCCAAAAATCAACCTATGTCCACGCCTAGCCACACAGACTAATAATTCACTAAAACAAAGTTTATATTACAAAAATCTCCTATACAACCCAACACATACTTTCCTTCATGGGAAAGTACAACCCAACACATACTTTCTTTAATGGGCAAGTACAACCCAATAAGAAATCAAGATAACTCAAAGAGAAAGATAGAAGTCTAACTCTCAATTTTAAAATATTTTTGCACTCACAACCCAGTCTATACTAATATTAAGGCAATTGAATAATAATGAAAAAGAAAGCTCATTTTAACTTTAAATTGAAATTGAAACAAGATCTTCAATCAAATATGTAATGCAAGTAAGTAACTTAATGTTGCTTGAATGATCTTCGAAATGATCGAAATGATTTTCTTGTATGACTTTGAAATGTGAACTAAAATAAAATCACAACACTTTACTTTAAATTTTATTTGACACAAACTAACTTTTATTCAAATGATAAGTGTATTTACAATTGGAATAACTAAACAATTAGTTGAATCAGGATTTGAATGATACCACAAGAAAGCTATCACATAACATATACATAAACCAATTGAAGATAAGTAATAATTAAGCATAAAATAATTTATACAAGAGATGGAGTGGTCGGCCAAATAGAGAATTAAAGGAGATAAGATGTTAAGCATAATCAAATTTAACTAACTTATGTGAAACTTTAATCCAAAGGGATAAACAATGGATATTCAAATGATGAAGCACTAAGAATTTAAAAACCTTTCAAAGAAACTTCAGCCAAACAAGAAAAAAAAGGATTATCAAATGATTAAGCACAAAATAAATTGATCTCCTAATGTTAACTTTAGGCCAAACAATAGATCAAAAGATTATCAAGTAGTTAAGTCCAAAACAAACTGATCTTCTTATGTTTGTTCTTGGCCAAACAAGAGCTTAAGGTTATGAAGTTTATTATTCAACTAACGTTTTATTAGCTCTTGTGTTTGGACCTATTTGTGTTCATGCTCCATGTACTACGCTAAGGTCATATTATCTTATAAAAAGGCTATGAGTGTAATTAGTCTCAGTTTTGGGGTAATTTTATTTTGAAGGATATTTTGGGTAATTTTAGATTAATTTATTAAAATTGATCCTCCTAACTTTCTTGATAGACTTAGCAGAAAGATTGTGATTTAATTACAAAAATTAGGTCAATAATGTAAATTAATTATAATAAAAAATAAAGTTCTAAATTTATTGGTTAATGATGATTTAATAAAATATAATTAAATTAAATTAAATTTCAACAAATAGTAAATTAATTTAATCAATATTAAAATTATTATTTTTTCAAATGATGATTTATTTAAGCAAATATGAATATTAAAATTGCAAATTAAGTATTGATAATAATCAAATGTGATTTACTAATAATATGAAAGTGTAACCAATTAAAAATTCAAAACCCAATATGTGAATATGTTCTTTGAGAATCAATCTTAAATAATTATTAAATATAAATCAATTGATCTAAAACTTTCTTAAACAAATATCATAATAAAAAAAATTTAAATACAATATTCTAATGCAAGCAAGAGTGTTTTTTTTAACAAAATGTAAATTGAAAAATAATGAAATAAAAATTTTAGTTTTGGCACATATTTATTTTAATTTAATTTAGTTTTACAAAATTCTTTATATAAAAATTCAAACAATCATATAATGAGATAATTGATTTTAAAAGAAATAAAGTGAAATAAGTGATTAAGATGATTTCAATCAAAATATAATTACTTAAAAAATCAGAAGTGTAAAAATTATAGTTAAATTTAATTACATGAGCAAAACGAAACATTGCAAAAGGTAGATCTTACTTAAAGGATTCAAGATAAGTTTGAAGAAACAAAAATGCTTTCCTTCGAATTAATCCTTCAACTTTCATGTCCCAATTTGCTTGGGAAGAGAGGTTGGAAATTCATAAGAAATTTATGCATAAGAGAAATCAAAAATTGAAACTTGAAAATTTTTTTCTCCAACACTGAGCTCATTTTTGGACTTGATTAGCTAGTGTAACCACCAAGAAAATTTTGGGTTTGGATTAAGAAAAGATTTTAAACATTTTCCCAATGAGGATTACTATTAATATAGAGCATTTCGAAGGTTTCAATTAACTAAATTAAATTAAATTAATTCTCTTTAATATGCATTAAATAAATTACTATATTGAATCACCTCATTTTTTCCTTATCATCATTGGTAAAACTCATGAGTACTTTAAAGCTTCTCATGGGCTTAGACAAGGTGATCCTATTTCTTTAGTATTATTCATTATAGAATATATTTCTAGAAGTTTAAATAAAATGTTTGAGGACTTTCTTCAAAGGACTTATCACACCTTAGGAGGTTCTTTGGAGTCCCCTTTGTGTTTTCCTGATACTTCTTATTTTTATGAATGGTTCCATTTTTCCTATTAGAATTTTTAAAAACTTTCTAAATGAGTTTCAAACTTCTATGACATGGTCTATGATTGTATAGCATGAATAGCTAAAATAAAATTTTCTTATTTTTATGCTTGATTTTATTTATGCTTAAATCTTTGGTTATCTTTCCACATGATTGCCACATTTTTTTATATGGTTAACTTCATTCATATCTTAGTTTTTTTAAATGTATAATAGATCCAATATTTAAATCTATTACATCTTAATATCAATTTATGTAATAATAATATTGGATAATAATTAGTAATGACACAACTACTTTAATTAATTAAATAATAACTAAAATATATGTTATGTTTATATATTTATTGATTTCATAAAAGCCCCTCACCCTCATAGCTCTCTCGATATTTATGGGAGCAAATTAATTCATGCCAATGAACTCATATGAATCTCTAAGATAGTTATAAATGTATATAACCTAAAATATTATATCTTGAGCTTCAAGTATCTATTTTGATATATCTTTCATTCTTTTATACTTGCAATTTTCTCAAATATATTATGAGATATATTAGATATGTAATTATCCATCAATATATCTGAAACACATAAAACATATATTAAAACATCCAAACATACGTTTGTTATCATCAAATTAATCAGATTGAACATGAGGCTCATAAAGTTAGTAATTTCTGGCCAATCCTAGACAATAGTAGGATTTTTGATGCTTTGTGAATAGAATGTGCATTTTACTGTGATTGAGCCATAGGATTTTTCTTAGAATCAGCCCCTTATCATTTTGTACTCAATTCTGGTGTCAAATGAGCATCGGTGAGCTCAGATCAAGTGGCAAAAGATAGATGATGTCTGTCTTCTTCCGTGAGATGATGATAGATCATCAGTCGTTTGTTTTGCGTGATTAGAACAAATAATAATATCACTTGTTAACAAGATTCAAGTGTAATATCTAAAAAATATGATCATCATGTATATGTATCGGGTAACAATAAATTTGAAATATCACTAGCTCGAAGCCTTTGAGAGGGCATTAACACCAAAAATAAGGAACCAACTGTATTTATACATTAATCATTGCATCAATTACTGTCGTTACCCCTAAGGAGAATTAGAATATAAGCATTTAATAGAGACTATAGTGAAACCATTTAGTTAGAATTAATAAAAAATTGATTGTGCTAAAAAATAAAACAACCATCGGTTTAGAAATCCACCCCCACTCCCAGGCCATAGCCTAACAGTTAGACAAAGTGATAAAGATGTAGAAAAATTAGAATCTCACAAGCTAATAGTAGAAAATTAATTTCCAACGGCAAACTAGTAAAGGTCATAACTCACAAGTAGCAGCAAAACATATAAATGACTGCATCTAAATGGCGTAAAAATATAATATAATAGCCAATACCACTCTCTAAAATTCAAAAGTCGCATCTAAATGCAACAAAGCTTGTAAAATTTAGCCAATACCTCACTCTCCAAAGTCCAAATAATAGCAAGTGAGCAACTAAAAATAAGTTAAACAATAAGAAATATAGCATCACCTTAAGCATATAAAAGTTGATCCAAGTTCGCAAACATAAAATTAAGTAAATAATTAATAGTTCACTATTCACCAAACCTTCTCAATAATTCAATAAAATAAAATATCCAAGAGTTTAGTATTGCAAATTTTTTCAAGCAACATCATAAGCTAAGCCATGAAGTTTGTATTTCACTTGTAAATTTTGCTAAATTTGTTAATAAATGATTAAATAATTATTTTAATTAAAAATATTATAAAGAAAAAATAATTATAAATTAAGAAGTACCTTCATCAAATTTATAAACATCATTAATATTTTCTTTCACATTTACTAGATTAATTATTCATTTTGCTCGCATTCAATCCTCAGCACATATTATAGCTTGTGCAATCATTAAGGATAATGAACTTCTAAATGCATCTAAAAATTGACTCTGAGGGAATAGTGAAAATTGAAATTTCCAAAGTATCATGAGCTATATGATCGCTAAAAAAACACCTTTGAAGATGCTCTCAGCCATCTTTATTTAGATGGGTAGAAGTATGTTTTTTCAAGAGACAGATTAATATATATTCAAGCAGATTTCTCCTATCATTACATTTGGATTTATTTATATATGGGTTCTACTTCTTATGGAAGAAAGCCTCCATAGTTAATTACTCCTCTCACCATAGTAAGAGATCACTCTCGATTAAGGTTAGTAATTGTGTGAAGTTGGGGGAGATGGGTGGCAGACATGAGAGTTGGAGTTAAGAGAAGGGATTTAGAATATGAGAGGTGGGACTATATATTTGAACAAATGGAGCTCAAAAATTACAATGTAATTGAAGAAGATAATTTGAGAATGGTTAACAAAATGAGAACTAGGGCACAGACAGGTTGATTTATTAAGTGTTTATGACCCATCTTAATTAATGATCATAAATCTCATCACAAATTTAATTTTATTATATATTGGATACTGTTGGATTCATCTCATTGAAATGAACAATCTATAATATAAATTCTCTAAATTTAGAAAGTTCGTAAAGGTGTTGTGTTCCCAAGGTGCTTTTTTTTTGGAAGTTTATGTGAATGGGCTTATTTTATATGGTACTAATTCGAGTTAGTTTGGGCTAACCATGGTTCATATTATCCTGGGTAGAATGTTGTGAACTTAGTGGGTTTTTTTGAGAGTTGATTATAAATTATTTGATTTTAATTCTTTCCATTTTTTTTGAAAGGATCTAACCATGATGAATGTTGATTATATATTTAAATGGCAATATCAACCTCTGAATGAGTCAGAGTATTTCTGATTATTTAAATAGTAAAACAAGTTTGTTTGAGTGTTTATTTTTAAAATTATGGAATCAAGCTGGCAAGTTTTATTTCCTTTAATTTTTATTATATATAAATATTTTGATGGTCAAGTATTAAAATAAATTTTAATAATAAGTATTTTTATTTTATATATTAAAAAATTAAATCAAATGAAAGCGTTTAAATATATGATTTAAGTACGTTCAATTTTCCATGCTCTGACAGCAGAACAACCAAATTGTTATCAACATGGCAATTAATATATGTGAAATAGAATTAATATATGTGAAATAGACAACTTCCCCGTAAACATTTCAAATGAAAATTATTTAAGATATTTTGTTTTTAGTGATAAATAATATTTCTATTTATTATAATATCAGTATAGATGAGTTAAATTGAGCTTGAGCTTTAAGCATATCAAGCTTAGCCCGTTTATTAAGTGGCTGGCTTGAAGAGCTCAAATAAAGGGCTCAAACTCGACTCGACGAAAAAATTTAAAGCTCGAGCTCAGATCATGTGCTTGAGCTGATCTTGATTATTCGAGCTTGTTATAACAAAATCTGACCACATAACACAATGAAATAATAATACCATCCTTCAAAGCGAAGAACATAACCACTAAATAAAACCAATCCACAAAATCAAGATTTTAACAAAAATAAAAGTCATGATTAATGATGCCTTAATTACATGGGGAGGGAGGGTGAGAGAGAGAGAGAGAGAGAGAGAGAGAGAGAGAGAGAGAGAGAGAGTAGAATCTTGGATAGGGGTGTGCATTCGGTCAGTTTGGTTGGTTCTGTTGACATTTTCATCAAACTAAACAAACCAAACCAAGGATTCCCAATAACTGAATCGTCCAATTAGTGTGAAAAAAATCAAATTAATCGATTCAATACAATCAAATTATACATAAGCAAATTAATTTCCAATAGCAAACAAATAAAGGTCACAACTCACAAGTAAGGTCCGGAGAAGTTTATTAACTAAATATATACATATTTTAAAGGATATATTCTCATATAAGCAGTGCAATTTAAGCTGCACATAATATGAACAAAATCTACCAACAAAAATGAAAGAGAAAAATAAAATTACAAGAGTTCATCATGATTCATATTTTTGACCACATTTAAGTGAATAAATTTAAGTAAACTGTAAAAATATCATGTATGTAGATGTAGTTGCAATCCATTATCATAGCATCATTGTTTGTTGAATGCATTCTTTGCATTTCACCTTCAAACTTGCAATAATATATATATATATATATATATATATATATATATATATATATATGTGTGTGTGTGTGTGTGTATGTGTGTAAAAGCTCGCTTATAAAAATATAAACTTGTTAACAAAATTCAAATGTAATATCTAGAAAATATGATCACCATGTATATGTATGGGGTAACAATAAATTTAAAAAGTCCCTAGCTTTGAGACTCTGAGAGGACAATAACACCAAAAATAAGTAACTAACCATATTTATACATTAATCATTAAATCAATTGCTATCAATTCCCTTAAGGAGATTTAGAATATAAGCATTTAATGGAGACTAGAGAGAAACCTATTAGTTAGAATAAAAAACTAATAGTGCTAAAAAAATAAAACAACCATCGATTTAGAAACCCACCCCCACTCGTAGGCCATAGCCTAACAGTCAGGCAAAGTGACAAAGGTGTAGAAAAAATAGAATTTCACCAGTTAAGTCATAAATTAATTTCCAACACCAAACTAGTAAAGATCACAACTCACAAGTAATAGCAAAACATATAAATGGCTCGATCTAATTGGCAACAAAACATAATATTTTGGCCAATACCACACTCTCTAAAGTTCAAAAGGCTGCATCTAAATGACAACAAAGCATGTAAATTTTAGCCAATACCTCACTCCCTAAAGTCCAAGTAATAGTAAGTGACCAACTAAAAATAAATTAAACAATAAGAAATATAACATCACCTTACCCATATAAAAGTTTCTACAAGTTCACCAACATAAAATTAAGCAAACAATTAATAGTTCACTATTCACCAAACCTTCGTAATAATTCAATAAAATAAAATCTCCAAGAGTTTCATATTGTAAATTTTTTCAAGCAACATGATAAGGCAAGCGACGAAGTTTTTATTTCACCTGTAAATTTTGCTAAATTTGTAAATAAATGAGTAAATAATTAGTTTAATTAAAAAGATTAGAAAAAATAAATAATTATGAAATCAAGAAGTACCTTCATCAAATTTATTAATATCATTAATATTTTCTTTCAAATTTACTAGATTAACTGTCCATTTTGCATACATTCAATTCTAAACACATATTATAGCTTGTGCAATTATTAGAGATAACGAACTTCTAAATGCATCAAGAATGCAATCACTTGTGTTAAAAATTAACTTTGAGGCAACAGTGGAAATCAAAACTGCCAAAATATCATGAGCCATGTGATCGCTAAAAAAAACACCTTTGAAGATGCTCTCAGCCATCTTTATTTAGATGGGTAGAAGTATATTTTTTTCAAGAGACAGATTGATATATATTCAACTAGATTTCTCCTAACATTACATTAGGATTTATTTATATATGGGTTCTACTTCCTATAGATGCAAGCCTCCATAGTTAATTACTCCTCTTACCATAATAAGAGAGCACTCTCGATTAAGGTTGAAAATAATCATATCTTCCTGATATGAGCTAGCATTTAGTGGAATGCATAATATGACATAAATGACTGTCATTTAACTTAAAGTGTATATTAGAGGGGATGTTGATATGTCTGATCAAGATCCCATGGTTTTGTCATCCTGGGCTGTCGTGGTTCTTAGTCTACTTAGTCAAGGGAAATAGTTCCTAACCAAAGTATCCTTGTCAACAGTCATGAGTTGTGTCATCCAAGGTGTTCTTGTAGACCTAGGGTGATATTTGCCTAATGTGATAAACTTAAGTCAACCTTAGCTAATAGAAGACTTTTTTCCTATAAAATTTCATAATTCATGGCTAAAGGAGGAAAACCATTAGGAAACATAATGATTATTACAATGATAGAAATATAATGGAGTTATATAGAAGCCAAACTACCCGATCAAATGGTTTTGTTCATATCTATATTACATGTCATGTTATTTGATGACAAAACCACGCATACAGATGACACATGCCACGTCTTTACTGACATGAGATTATTTGAGTATGAACATAGATATATTTAATTTAAAGTTAGCTATTTATGAGCAAATATTTTCTTAGCTTGTCATCCTTGATAAATAATGATGGATGAGTGGATAAATGATTGTTTTAATTTATCTTAAATGATGAACTTCATTGATTTTTGAACATATCTCTTCCGAATGAATTTACAGTCAATATGGCTACTATCAAGGAATGGTTAGGTTTTGTTAACGTGGACTATACATATGACCCAATCAGGAAACTGCACAGCATCCTCAAACATTTAATTTAGAATATTTTTTATACATGTGTCGAGGTATATGCGGGTAATTCAGATCCATTTTTATTAAGTGCCATGACATTGAAAATATTTTTATTAGGGTAGCATCTTGGTGCTTGATAGCTCCATATAACTGTCAAATTGGTGCCTTAGCGTTGAGTGCTTAGTATTGTAGCATGTTGACCTCACTTTTGGAGTGATGACTCATCCTTCCTGTCTTAGACTTAGGAACCTTTTAGGCACTTGGATTTCCTTAGTCATAGGACACTTCTAGTGACTAAGGGAACACTAAACCCAAGCTTAGAGCCTTAGGAAGCCATACCCTAAGCTTAGGTTATCCCCTAAGACAAATAGGTCTTACCTATCTTATGGCCTAAACCAAGACTCATGCTTTCCCACTCATCCAAAACCAACCTCAAGCCAACATAACTAACCTCAATTGAATTTTGTATCCTATCCAAGCTCCAAACCAAATTAACTTAGCCCCAAACCTAAGTTAATTCTACCATAATCCTATGAATCCAACCCAAAACCCATTCAAGCAAGCCTGGCCCAAATTGATTTTCACAAAAAAACACTCCAACCATTCAATAGACCATTTCAAACTCTTCCTAAACTTGTAATCAAACCAATTGAACCAAATGAATCCAATCAACTCAAGTTAACCCATTCGACCCGAAAGGTCCAAATGAGCCAAAATCCAATCAAACCCAAATCAATTGCAATCAAGGGCATCAATCAACTATAAATCTATTATTGAACCCTTCTCAACATCTAACTCAATACAATTCAACTCAATCAACCCAATTGGTCCACTTGACCAAAAGTGGCCTAAATGACCAAATTGATTCAAACTTCAATTCAACCCAAATTGGATAGAATCAATCCATTTAATCTCCTCTACAATGATTGTTGATCATCCTTGATTTTCTAATTGTAATCAATTGGGTCAAACCAAACCAATTTGATCACTTGGTCCAAGTTGACCTAATTAATCCATATGGATCAAAATGAACTAAATATCATTCTAACTCCAATCAATTGCAATCAATGACTCTCATCAATCATAAATTGAGTATTGAACATGACTCAACCACCAATTGAACCAAACCAAACTAATTTGGTCACTTGACCCAAGTTGACCCAATTTGACCTAAAGGGCCAAATTGAGTCAAATCAAATCCTAAACCAAAATTATTAAAACAAATGCCTCTAATCAATCATAAATTGATTATTAAACATGATCCAACCTTCTATTAAACCAAATTGGGTCAACCTAACCCAATTGACCCCATTAGCTCAAATTGACCTAAAGGGTCCAATTGAACCAAATCATTTCCAAATTCAAATTGATTCAAACCAACACATACAATCATTATAAAATGATCAATTGAACCTTAACCAACCCTCCACCCAAGCCAATCTAGCCAATTTGACCAAATTGATCAACTTAGCCTAGCTGACCCAAATGAACTCACATGAATCAAATCCAAATCCATCTCAAATTAAACCAAACCAATGGAACCAATACATTCCAAATGACTAACTGAACTTACCTAAGCTACCAATTTGACCCAATTTGACCAATTGGTTAACCTAACCCAATTGAACCACATTTGATGCATATGGGTCAAATTGAGCCAAACCATATCAAACCAAGTCCAAACCTAAGCAAACTTAGCATAAATCATCTTTGGATCACCATGGGCCAGCCCAAGTTGGCCAACCCATGGTGAACCTAGTTTGGGTCAAAACCCTTGAACTAAGCCACCCAAATAGGACAAAATTCCCATTTATATGGGTTCACCCACTCCCCGAGCCTTAGCAGCCACCTTTAGCCCTTCTTGGAAACTAGGACCACTGACCCAACCTGACCCAAGGCTATTGGGTTTAGCCTTTGGCCATGAGAGGGTGAATTCACCAATGGCTCTCCATTGGTTCACTTGGAGGAGGAGGTATACCCCATGCCAGGCCATGCCATTGCCTCAGCCTCTCTAGCACCTCCACCTCAGTAGTCCACTGCCACTTCCGGTGACTTACCCCAGTCGGACAACTACCAGAGCCTGAGCCAATCTTAGCCCTTAGATCACATGGGGAGGAGAATATACTCCTCCCCATCCATTCAAACTTCACATAGAGCTCGAATCTTTAGTGCTCTCCATCGCCAACGAGACCAACTACCGTTCAAAATTTAGAGCCCCGTCTTCAAACCTCAGCAAAACTCCACCAATTTCAACTTTACTCTTCCTACAGCTTCCCCTCACTCTAGTGAAGCAAAATGAATCGATCCTCAATCGATTTGATCACTGGAAGGTTCTCCAAGACCAACTCTGATGAGTTTCACGGCAATGCTTGGTCCATAGAGCAATCGATGGGGAGGTAGCTCGAGTTCTTCTCAACAGGGCTTCACCTCTTAAAGATGAAGCTATCTCAGTTGACGGACTGCTAGTCTTTAACTCTGGCGAGGTAAAACTTTGATAAAACATAAAATTTTCTCTATGAAGAAAATTATGATTGCAATCAATTTTCATCATAGGATCTCCTTAGATCTCCTCTTTGCATGTTTTGGAGTTGATCATGTCATCCTACGAGCTTTAGTGAGCTCAGATCAAGTGGTAGAAGGTGGACGGTGTCCATTTTTTGATGCTCAGGGGACAACAAATCATTGCCCATTCATTCCCTGTGATTAGAATGGATGGTCGTGATTTAATCCATTATAAATCACATGATTAATCTCCACTACCCTATCCAAGACGGATGAACATCACCATTGACTCAAGACTGGACATTTTAAATAACCTATCCTATGATGCCACATGGAAAGCCCTGCCAAATCACATTTCATGTGGCACCGATGGTTTATGAGGTTAATTAAGTATTAAAATGTAATTAAATAGTCAAAACTTTGAAAATTTATAACTAATTGTAAAAAAATCCAAAAATTATAAATAAACCTATTTTAGAAAGTGTAAATAGAGGAAAATTTAATAAAAATAAATTCCTTAATGTTTGGTTAATGAACAATGCTTAATTAAAGTTTAAATTTTAGAATAATTACCCTAATTATGGATTAATTACTTGGTTAATTGATCTCAAATTTGATAGGTTTTTTCTTTAAGATGTCCTTTACCTCCCATATTTTTCTTAGGATTTATTGGCCATGCAATTTGGAGAAATTAAAATTGCAATCATAATTACCATTTTTAATCAATTTAATAATTATTAAAAATGTTAAACAATAAAATTTAAATAATTAGTGGTGATTGATCACTGTTAATAGTGGGAATGATGAGGGAAAATAATTAGGGCCTTCTTCCTAGTTATTTTCTTAAATATATTTCCTTATGAGGGTTAATTAAATCATAAAATAATTAGTGATTAATTAATGAAACTTAATGATAAAATGAAATTAAATAAAAATGATGATTGATTTAGATATTTTAAATTCAATTCATGGGTTTCTCTTTATGTGCTTGATAGCATAAAGATCATTAAGAAAATTATGGTAATGGGTGTGGGAAAACCATAAGAGTACTTAGTTTAGATTCTTCCTTAATTTGATTAACTCTTAAGAATGAGCTTATTTGCATTAGGTCTTTTTAGGTTCATTGCAAATTTTAATTTCTCATTGGCATATCATTATAGGCTCATGATTAAGTAGTTAATTAAATTAAAGAGGCTTAGGGAAGGGTAATTAAATTGATTTCTTAATGACTTGAACTTAATTAGTCCATAAATTCATTTAACTGATCTTTTTTAAACATAATAAGCCACTAATGTGGGATGGGGCATAACATCAAGTGGCTTTCTCCTATGTAAGTTTAATAATTCAAACTTCAAAATCAAATTCCATAAGAAATTTTGGTTAGTCTTAAAAGAATTTTGTTTAACTTGATTGTCCTTAGAAATTAATATGATTGAATGTATCATGCGGCAATGTTTAATTATTCCTTTGTCAATCATTATAAATTTATATATCATTTGTATCATGTATTCATACTTTCAAATAAAAGAATCAAATGAATATGGTTATATATGTATAAGTTGCATCTGTTGAATTAAACTTATTATATGGCATAGCTATTTTCACTACTAAATCTCAAATTACTTTCAAAAATTATAAACTAATGATAAAAATTTAAATTGATGTTGGTTATAAATATGCAATGAAGTTTACATTCACTTATATCTTAAGTATGTTAAAGTGTTGCTTTATTTCCATGGTTTGTGTATATGTTTACATGTGTTTGAATGTTAGTAAATATATAGTTTGAACATCCCAAGAATGTGAGGCTTTAAGTAATCCCAAGGAGGTCTTAGATCACCTCACTTCCCTAGTTTAACAATGGAACGTACTTATTTGATTTCATTCATTTGTGTACATGTGTTAGAATTTGGATAGAGCTTTACTTTACATGAGTAAATAATTTTGCTAATATACAATCTTTGTCATGATTTTCACTCTTATATTTATGTATATGTTTATGTGTATTGAAGTTAGCAAGTATATAGCCTAGACATCCCGGGAATATCAGGCTTTAAGTAGCCTTATGGAGATCTTAGATTACCTCACTTCCTTGGTTTAACAATGACGTGTATTTGCTTAATCCTTGATAGATACATATATATGTTTAACCAACGATTGAAATCCCTATTTTCTACCAAAAATACATGCATTAACAATCATTTGAGTGTGCCAAAAATATACATATGTACATTACATGTGTAGGTATATTAAATTCAATATCATATGCATAATATTAGTGATGAAAAGGAATGATATAACATTATCCATGTGATAGTAATTCAATCTCCTTAATCTTAAGATGCCTTTCATGTTAAATAAGATTCTTTAAGATTAAGCCAAACCTAGGATTAATAAAATGTTTAATAAATCATTCACTAAAAGATGTCAAAATCATAACAACAAGCACTTTAGAAAATAACTTAGGGTAGGGATGAAAAGGGTCAAACTTCTTGTCTCTCTTTGCAATAATTAGATGATAAGTAAATATTAAGTGAAACAAAAGAGAAATATAAGTGAAAATCCATTAATCATTTTAATGACTTAAAGTGAAACCTCCCCTCATGTGTAATTTGAATATTCCCAAACCCTTAGATAATAATAAATCTAAAGCCTAGCTAAGACATACCACACCAAACCTTAGCACACACATTAGAATACTAAGCCACCACTTCTAGCTCTAAGTTAGGATGGTATATATTATGATGCAATATTTTATTTTGTGATGTAATATTTTTGATTGGATGTTAGGATTACTTATGTGTACACTGGATGTAACGCAACTATTAGCCTAATGATGTTTTCTATAGGGGATTATGCTAAATGGGTCGCTCAAATAATAAATATCCATATTAAGATAGGTGGGCTTGGTTACCCATGTGTAGGGTGTTAAGACTAAATTTATAGAATATGATTTTGTATGTTTGTTTAGCTAATATCTATTTTGCAAGTGTAATTAGATTTTATTTTTCATAAATATATAATTTTGTAATAAGAATTAGGCTTAATGCTATGGGGTTTATGATGAGTAGTGGCTAGAAGGCAAAGACTTGGGAGGCCCTGTGAAGCCTGGAGCAAAACTAAATCAAAAGAAAGAAAGAAAGATGAAGAATGAATACCCCCATAACATTTACTTTCATTGTGATAGTAATTTTCTTTTGTAATTCGGGTGTATAAGGGTAGAGCTTTCTTCTTTGTTTTTTTTGGGTGTACTTGGTACCCATTTTTTATTCTTTCACAAAATTTATGAATGTGTTATGTTTAAATTTTGCAATAGAAATGGCATATTTTTTTCATAGGTTTTTTAAATCTTAATGATTGAATGTGTGAGATGGATGCGGTAGGCTCTTTAGGATAAAATTAAATTTTTTATCCTCACTAATAATTCATAATTAAATTCTAAACTAACTCATAACCTCACTTTAAAGCCTAAGTTTATAATCAAGATAATTAAAACATTTAACAACCCTTTAGCTGAATGATGTATGTTCTATCAACCATACATATCATCTTGTCTTGCTTTTGAATAGGAAGGGTCTCCATTCTTGCACAATAGGGGAATGCTTGACCTTTGAGGGCATCCCTTGTAGTGGAGAACATCTCCTCCAGCTAATTTAGCCCATAATCTAATTTCATCATGCATTTAGGCATAATTATCCCAAGCCTTTGTCCAAATAAATGTGTCAAAATGGTATAAAAATTGTAAATTTTGTATTAGTCTAAGTCATGATTTCATGCCAATTACGATCTAGTCTTTTAGGGAGTGAGTCTAAAACTCTAATATCTTTCCTAATCAAATAACAGCTTAACTATCTTGCATTTACATAAGACCAGCCTACATTAAAGCGCATGAGGTGTTAGCTGACGGACACTCTAAGTGGTTGTAGTCTAGAAGAGTCGGGATGGGTTTATCCTCTCTTGTGGAGATAAACTACTATGCCCCATTTTTTGATTAGCCTTAACTAATGCTTTTAGGTTATGCTAAACATCCTAGATTTAAATTCTGAGGCTATTTATTTTCTTCGGGCTATAAGTATAAGTCTTCACCTCTTAAGAATTTCTTCAATGTTGTGTTGATGGATTATAAGCCCTAGAATTCAAATAAAATTTCAACTCAAATAAAAAAAACCCTCTCTTTCAAATATATAAAACCTCACTATAGGGTAGATTGGAGCGTTTACTAGGCTTCAGAGTATCATGAGTGCTTCCTACTTATCTTCTATTATAATATGTAAATAAGTCTTCAAAATTAAACTTTCCTTTTTGATTTCCAAGAATACCAAATCCTTTAATAGTTTAGCCTTAAAATCTTTGGATATATTAATTGACTACTTTAATCGAGAGTTTTCTTAGAAAATTCCTATTTCCTAGGATGTAATTAACTATAGAAGCTTGCTTTCATAAAGAACTAAAGAACCTGTCATAAAATAAATCATACTTTTCTTTTTCATGTAAAGTAAGGGAAAGATCTCTAGTACATTTGAATACTCATATGCCTTAGGAGTCCTTATTAGGTGATTAGGTCCATTGTAGGGTGATTCTTCCATCTTTCGAGATGATACATCATACCTTAATGTCATACCCAATCACTTCAATAAGCACTCCCTAAGATCTGCATGGTGTCTAAAATGACTCCAAATTAAAATAGCACATAGCATTCTAGAGCATGTATGTTGGTCTATTAAAAAGGTAAAGGATCCACACTTTGGCACTATGAATATAGCATTGCAGCACTTAATATTGGACTTATTTAGCTTAGGTTATTCATGTTGACCAGTTGACTAGCACCTTGGTATTAACTCTAAGGTGTCACGATGCTAGTTAGAAGTCAGTTTGGAAAAGCTAGTAGACGGACATACGCTTTAAATGGGAACAACAAACTTTTTGACTAGTGTTGTGGTGCTATATCAATGTCTGACACATTTTTGGGTATGAAATTAATAATAATGAATGCTCTGAACACCATTTTAGCTGATTTGACCAGATGACCAATGTTGAGGCACTATATGTGAACGTTGTAGCATTATGTTATTATTTCAGAACTAGAGGTTAGCACTTCGGTGTTGACATTGTAGCACTGTGACGCTAGTCCAAGTTTATAAATAAAACTCTATGGTTGCTCATTTTTTCATTATATGCATGTTTTATTTCTTAGAGCTCTCTCTCATTCCCTCAATTTTTTCCCCTATTAAGAAAGTAATTATGTCGCTCAAGAAGCTCATTAGCAAGAGAAGGGTGACTTCAAGTGAGTCTAATAGATTTGTTAGCATAGAAGTAGGAGAGGTATTTGAACGCTCTCGCCCACAAGCATTTCATCCCAAAAAGAAGCTTCTACAATCCAGGTGAGAGAGTAAAAGGGTTGGTCAATGAATGCAGCTTGGCTAAGCTGGCTAATGAAAGTCACTCTTGCGTCGTCCCTGTGGTGTGAGAGTTCTTCACCAACACAAAAGGGCACCATAACAATAAAATTATCATTCAAGAAAAACTGATAAGTTTTTATAGCATTGTCATAAATACATATTACGAATTGCCAAATGTGGTTTGTGATTAATATCTTTCCTATTTTAACAAGCACCAAGATTTTGTTGAAATTCTTGATTTTCTCACTGGTAGAAATGCCAACATCTAGTGGAAATGATCAAAGGAAAGTTTTATTAACTTTTCTACCACCGGTCTAGTGGTAGAGTCAAAAGCTTGGCATTATTTCATTTATGTCAAGGTGATGCCTACTAGTAATATCAGTGAGGTAATCAAGGATAGAGATGTTTTGAATTTTGCAATTCAAAAGGGTTTTATAATTGATATATGAAAGATTATTTATAATTCTATTTGTAACATACTTAGGGGTAGTACTATAGTAGGGTATGGTCATCCTTTTCTTATCTATGGTTTATGCACTACAACAGGTGTGTTAGGGGAGCTCGATGAAGAAGTTCTTATTCAAAAAAGCTCCTCTAATGAAAAGGCTTATTGAGGGGTTTGGCTTGAGGTATGATGTTGGGAAGAGCTCGTGTTCCCCATGACCTAGACCTCAATCTTTTAAAATCTTAAACGAGCACGTCTCATAATTAAGAAGAGAGGTAGGTGATAGTAGCCACATTCAACAAACTTTAGAAAAGAAATTTGATTATCATATGGATCAAAAATAAGAGCAGTTTTCTTATATGACCCAGTTCAATACGGCACTAGTCTACATGTTCCAAAATTGTGATCTTGGGGATCCAGGTCAGGTTTCTTTTCATGCGGCCCCTTAATATCCTCCTTATGTAGCTACTTCACTAGAACTAGAAATAGAGGGATGAAGATGATTATGACTACTACTTTTCTCTTTTTTTTTCTTCTATTTTATATTTTCTCTTTTTTATTTATTATTTATTTTCATTATAATAATAGTTTTTATAATAAAGATTTTTTTATTGAATAAAGATTTATTTTTCTTCATTTTTACTCTTTTTGTGTTTGTCACTGTGTAATACTCTAGGATTTTAAATTTGTTTAAAAAAATTTTTTGCTCGACATTAGATGCAACGCCTCAGTGCTATTACGCTAAAATAATTGATTCAAAAACTTGAGAGCTCAGCACCTCGATGCTATATTTGTAGCATTATGATGCTATGGGTTATAATTTGAATTATGTTGTGAATGTGCTAATATCATTATTTTGTGTGTGGACACATAGCGCCTTGGCATAGGGATATTGAAGCCACAATGCTATGTGATGCTTGCCAAATTTTGATTTTCCCTAGAACTTAGTGCCTCGACATTGTACTTAGAGTGCTCTAGCATTATGGGTATTATTTAAATCATGATATAATATTATCACTTGGGTTTTAATTCTTAGAATACAACACCTTGGCATTGGGATACTAGCACCACAGTGCTATGTGAAGCCTACTTAAGCTTAATTTTTTTTTTTGAGGATACAATACCTTGGCATTGGGCCTATAGCACTACGGTGCTACTTTATTGATATATAAGATTCAAAATTTTGGAAGCATAACATTTTAGCAGTGTTGATTTTCATAATTTTTATTTATTTTGGATCTAAGATCGATGGAGGGAGGGTTTCATTTCACATCAAAACTAAGTTCAATGGTAGAGATATAGTGCCTCGGCACTGAAAGATAGTGTTGCGATGTTGCATAAGAGATAGGGGACCCCAAACTTTAGTACTGTAGCATGGTATGACAATGGTTTGATGCTAATAGAATTGCACTAAGCCTAAGAGCTTAGTGCCTCGGTGCTTGGTTTCTTGTGCCTCGATGCTGCGGGATGGAAACGCCTAAATTTAACTGAATTCTTGAAGATTTTGGTGGATTTTATAAATATTCAATGGCATAATATCTTAGCAATGCTAGATTTTTTACTTATTTTAGTGGGAACACAATCTTCTCCCATGATTTTGGATCCAAGATCAACGGAGTGAGGGTGTTCTTCTTATGGTAGAACTAAGTTCAATGGTGGAGGTCTTCAACATTCAAGATTCTAATTTTATTTAAGTTTTAGAGAGCATTATTTTTACTCCATATTCAAGATTGATAAAGAAGCGCTCTTCTATTTCTCACACATTGAAGATCAAAGGTGGAATTTTAAGCAAACTTTATTTTTAGAGAGAAAATTACATAAAAGAAATAATATTCCAAAAATGTTTTACGTGAAATAAATGGGAGATTGCCTTCTCTGCATTGGAAAGTGTGCTTGTAGAAAGCATAGATCACCAAAAGTAAGAATGCAACAAAAAAACTCAAATGAGTGAATGGAAGAAGAGAGAGAGAGAGAGAGAGAGATAGAGAGAAAGAGAGAAAGAAAGAGAGAGCTTAGAGGAAGGTGGTTGCCTCCCAATTATAGTGAATTTCCCTATAATGGGGCATTTTTTTGTTACTATAACCATCCCCCCTACCCCTCCTGCCCTACCCCACACTCCTTTAGATAGTTATTGTTGCTGAGACCATGATGGTGGCTTTCTTGATTTTGTTTTAAATTAAGGATTCATGATAGTGTCGTGGCATTGTATCATTTAATCGAGCAACAGTTGGGGGTGGTTCAAGCTTCTAGATTTTTAGATATAGCATATACCAATTTACGCAAACACTATGACATCTTAGGCTGAGATGTATAATTTTCATTATTTTTTATTTATTTCATCATTCTATTTTAGGTGCGAACATCATGTGTAAGAGGATAGAAAATCATGGTGCATTAACCTTCTACCAACCTAGAATATCAAAATCAGCTTTCATGACTTCAGACTCCTCAAATAAATACTTATCTAGATTTGTTTTGTTATCTAAATCATCTTTGCTAGAATTGGGTCTTTTGAATTTCTCTACCATTGCATATCTCCTTCCATAAGATTGTATTTACAAATCACTAGGCTCTTCAAAAGAACTTTGTTGCTAAAGGAGACTATTATCTACCTAACTTCCACCTACAATCTTCAATTTATAATCATGAAACATATCATAGCATGATAATTTAATAAGTTGTGCCAAGGTAACACCATCAGGTTTTTCATACATATCCATAACCACAAGCTCCACATAGCATAGTTTAAAATGGGGATCTAAAACAACATCAAGATATAGATTAAAATTCAATTTTCTACACTAGTCCAATATTTATCAAATTTTTCCATCATTTTTGATGCCATATTCTCACATTTGGATCATTATCCATTTGCCAAGCTTGAAGAAGACACTTCAGCAATTTTATGAAAGAAAGTATTTGATGTAACATAGAAAGAACAATAAATTCTTAAAGTCAGGTCATAAAATTTTGTTAAGAAAGGGAGAAATCTTCTAACATTCTCCCAATCATTATCATTTAAAACTTCCCTTACATTATGACTATCTTCATATTCCTTCTTTAATTCGGATTGAAACTGAGTGTCAACCTCCTCATATCTTTGAAAGGCTCTCTTAAACTTTTGTGCTGCAATTAACATCAAAAAATGTGAAATTCTAACTAGTAGGGACATATAAGCACAACATGCTTTTGCTTTATGTTTTATCTATGTCAATGCATTCTTTAAAATTTTGTAGCCTTGCAGGTTACTGTATAATGTATTTAACTGCTCCTCTAATATGGTGTACATATTCACCTATTTTCTTTAGGCCATCTTGCACAATTAAGTTAACAATATGAGTTATACATCTCATATGCAAGAAGTGACCATCAAGAATATTATTTCTTCTCTTGCCAAATTTTTTCTGTAGGTATGTAATGATGTCATTACTTGAACTTGCATTATCAACTATCAAGATGAAAATTGCATCAATCCCCCAATCAATGAGACATTTCTCAACTTGTTGTCCAAGTAACTCACCCCTGTGATTGTAGATAGTATAAAAAATCATAACTCTTTTATTGACTTTCCACTCTTTCTCAATAAAATGAGTAGTGATATGCATATAGTTAATTCGTTGAATAAATGGTGTCAGTTGTTAGACATACTTTATGACATGACTTCTTAAACATTTATTTTAGAATTACTCTTCCATCCAAGTAAAATTGAAAATAATCACGTGTCAATGTCCATCATGAATGTATTTGAAATATTGGACAATAATGAACATAAAAGATTTAAACCCCCTAAGCTTCAACATACTTGAAAGGTAAATCATTAGCAATACCCATCATTGTTAAAGCTTTCTTATATTTTCTTGATAAAATCTCCATATGTTAAGGCTTGCACATACCTCTTCACCTTTAACACCAAAAATTCATCAAGTATTGTTATTCACCAAACTTCATGTGTACCAATAGTATAACCAAAGTAGCATACAAGGCTAAGTGATATGATGGGTCGAGTTACTGAGACAAAAATACTTTCCATATAGTGCACATGACAATTTGGGCTATTAGAATCAGTATACTCGTTGAAAAGTGTATTTGATAATGAAGGATCAACCTAGCTAGTGAGTCGATGACATAGAGAATAAAATAATAACCCAAAGAATGAGTCATCAATCAACTTGCTAGAAGCAAACAAATACTTGAAGTGTAAGATGGCTACTCCTCTTAGCTCAGTCCTCACCCTCACACTCGCACGATTATGAGCTACTTTTCTCTACTATCTACCAAGTTTATACTCACTCTAATGTACATCCATCACCAGCCTAGGAAAGCATCCACTTGTACTCAATTTATGTTATATATACTTTTTATGTATAGTTTCCCATCAGTATCATAAAGGGGAACTCCTCTCTTATGAGGGGATCCTTTTTTTTCTATTCCCTTAGTTACTGTACTTCAATTTTGGGGAATAAAATTTATTATTTCTCTTGCACTTCTTTGCTATCACATCTTCTCGCTTGTTATAATTATAATTTTGTTTAACCCTATTTCTCAGGTATCTCAAAAAATTCCTCCGCCATCCACAAATAAATTTGGATTCAATATCTTTTAAGTATAATGAGCATAGATGAGATTAAGAACTATAAGCTAGATTCAAAGTGAAGCAGGATGCTCAGCACAAGATTGTTTAAAAACCATAGAGCAGATTATCTAATAATTTGCAACACAGTAAGATTTACAAGACATGTTCTCCTTAAATAGGTGATTATAGAGAAACCACATTGTGAAGAACCCATAACAGAAAAGATCGAAAGAGCCATGAGGTTGTCTACTCATCGAGCTCAATGAGAAAGAAGAGACTATAATGAATCTTATGACACAAGTGAAAGAGAAGATGTGCAAAATAAATATTCATAGCCAACTAATGCCTTCTCTATGAAGATCGAAGCTCACCACTAACAAAGTTCAAGAACCACCTAAAGTTTGAACATCCAACCAATCATATAACATATCTTGAGTCAACCATATTACTACTGGACTTGGATGACATAATAAAGTGTTGACTTTTCTTTACCACTTTATGGACCTTAGATAGATCTTGTGTCTTCTTCTATGAGTTATAACATCATTTGCTAATTTCAAAAGAATGTTCACCACATAATTTGCTAGCACTTACAAGTTACTAAAGAGTTACTAAGCGCTCTTATAAATGAGGTAGGAATTAGGTGAGTCCTTATGGAAGTTCATTACTCACTTTTAGCAAAAAAATGTTGAAAGTTAAAGATCTGGAGCCCACAATTGCCCAAGTAGTACTCACTAAAGGAGGGGGTCTTCAAGTATACATTGAATCTCAAAAAACCTAAGAGTCTCAATGAATTATTGAAGTTGGTGAATAACAATGTAAATGATGAAGAGTGTAATGAAGTTTTATAGCCAACATCCATGATTAAGAATAAAGACTCGCTAAAAAAATATTTAGAGTGATTTTTTATGAATGGATTTTAAAGGCAAATAATGGGTAAGAGGAGGAGATCAAAAGTACATACTATGCCAAAGCTTTAGAAACCTGACAACACACTATTCAAAAGTCAACTATTTACAACTTACCCTAGGTACTCCACTTAGAGTGTCAATGGTTGAGCTGGTAGAGGTGACTCAAAATAAAGAGTATTTTAAATGTCATCACCAATGAAGGATGATGGAGTGCATGATTGATCAAGATATTGCATATCATCATGACCATGGGTACACCACTGAGGAGTGTCTCCATTTGAAGATCCTAGAGGATGATTTAATAAAGGCACAGAAGCTCAAGGAGTTCATCAGGAGGAAAGATAAAGAACTTGTCAAAGTTAGCAATGAACATGTACATGCTCATTTTGCTAGAGAATGCTCACCGCTTTGGGGTGATGGAGAGTCTTTCAGAAAAGCTAGTATGAAATGATTATGATCTGGAGAAGTAAACTTGGCTGCTATGATGCGAGCACCATCTATGATCATAGTCTTAGTGAATTTTGTTTGAAAGAGAAAACTCACTATTGAGAACCCTACAACAACATAGTCGTGGTAATATCCTTGATTGCCAACTACTAGGTGGGAAGCATTTTGATTAACACAAGAAGTTGAGTTAATGTTATTTTTCAATCTATATTTAATAAGTTGGGAATTGGGAATTCCAATCTAGTACCTATAAGAGGATCATTATACAATTTCTCAAGAGAGCGAGAAAAAATTGAAGGAATGATCACTCCTCCCATCACTTTGGGAGAGGGCAATAACTAGTTCATGGTCATGATCAATTTCATCATAATAGAGGTACCTGCTACTTCAAATGCTATCTTTGGTTGACATATACTCACCACATTCAAAGTAATGGTGTCGATGTACCATGTAGCCATCAAATTCTCCATTGGAGGAGAAGAGATTATTATTAAAGGAATACTATATCAATCCTACACATGCTACTTGAAGGTTGATGGTGGATCGAGCAAAGAAGATGAAGTATTATAACTGGATATTGCATGAATAGGAATCAAAGTTCTTGAGGAGATAAAGAAAATTCTAGCCACGCGGCGTAATGGGTGAGTATTAAAGTTTAGCTCGACTTTCTATCTCAAGCATAAAGAAACCCTCATCTAACTCTCTTGAATAATTTAAATGTATTCACTTGGACAACACTAGAAATGCTTGATACAATGAAAAACATTATTTTTCATCACTTGAACATTTGCAAATTGTGCAACCTATCAACTAGAAGATGAGGAAAATAACTATCATTCTTGTTGATCTCATTAAAGAGTAGGTTGCCAAGCTACTCAGGCTTACTTCATCAAAGAGGTTCAGTACTTAGAGTGGGTGTCTAACGTGATCATGGTGCGGAGGAAAATAGAGAATGTGTCAAATTCACTAATCTAAACCGCATGCCTAAATAATGACTCCTGGTTACCTTGTGATGAGTTTTCTTGACGTATTCTTGAGATACCATCAAATTCAAATGCACCCTACAAATTTTGAAAAGCAACATTTATTATTACAAGGTGATGAATAATCAAGTTGAATATGAAGCTTTTTTTGCCAGGCTGAGATTTGCTAAGTGCCTAAGAGTCACATATATACCAGCTTACTCTGACTCACAACTTGTAGTGAGATAAGTTAATGGAGAATATGAAGTTTGAAGTTAGTATTTGCAAAAATATCTACTTAATGTAAAAAAAACAAAATTTAGATGACTAGAGTATTTTAAAATCGAGCAAATTTCTAGAAAGGGAAAATAACTCACCATTATATTATTTAGAGCTAGCAAGCATGGAGAGCATGCAAGTACATCTGACCTAGTCAAGTACAGAATAGAGAAAACTAATGCAAGTTGAGCATGAACACTTGCTGAGCTGCCTATCAAGAATTATTTACATATTGGAGAAGCTAAAGAAATGACAAATGATTTGAGGAGTTTCAAATTTCAAGTAGCCCAATACTTATCGGTGGGAGGATAGTTATTTTGAAGGTCAACAACCTCACTCAATCTTAGATGCGTGAGTGAGTCCTAACAATGGTAGGTCCTTGAGGAGATACCTTTTGATGAGTGTGATAACCATTTTGAATGGAGGATATTCTCTCACAAAATTTTGAGATAAGGGTATTTCTAGCCTATGCTTTAGAAGGATGTTGAAGAGTTGCGAGGATGTGTGTATAATGCCAAAAGTTTGCAGCACTTCAACAGAAATGAGTCTCTAAGAACTACAATTATTAAGAACTAATAATTTAGTACATGCTCCAAGAATGAGAATTAAGAATCACTTAGACAAGAAAAAATGAAAAGGTGAATGGTTAAGTACTACAATTGTTATGTGAAGGAGAAGCATTTCAAGAGTGGGGACCTAGTACTAAACAAGGTAGACACTTATGCTCAATAGAATGTTATAAGCAAACTAGCCTACAACAATGATGAACCTTTCATAATTAAGGATCAAATTAGCTCTAGCACATATCAGCTACAATCTTATTCGGGTGAGGACATACCAAGAATATGAAATACTAGAGACTTGAAGAAATTTTAATCTTAATGGGAAGTTCCACTAGTTTGTACTTGCTTTTTTAGTTTCATGTATCATGTAACTTCTATTTTTAAAATTAATTTTTTATAGTTTGCTTCTTAATTGAGTTAACGCATAAGATAATGGTAACTATTAAAAGAGTACACACAAATACTGAATGAAAAAACATTCACTTGGGGAACTATGTGATGACTCATGATACTGGCATGTCATTTTAGCCTAAGGAAAGGTCCCACTGATTAGTGCCAAAGTAAAAGATCCAAAATACTTGATGTGTCACTCATGGTATGAGAATACTAATGTTAATTAAAGTTAACCCTTGATGCATGAACACTCGGAGAGCTGCATGCCAAAAAAAAAGTTCCATTCCATCAAAGGAAAATACTCAAGTAGGAGATTTGAATACTTCATGTCTTGAGAATACTGAAGTTAAATAGGCAACCCTCAAGTCAAACTTACTATACAAAAAATAAATAGTGTAACACCAACACCCCATAAGGTCAACAGTTAAACTTATAAAAGACCAACTCTCATAGTTTGTAATTTAAAGACTAACACTACGTGCAGTTGGTAACTACAGTGTAAGATCGAAACCCCATGAGGTCGCCAACTAAACTCAAAAAAGATCAACTCTTATAGTTGGCAATTTAAAGACCAGCACTTCATGTAGTTTGATGATTACAATGTAAGATCGACACCTTGTAAGATTAGTGAATAAACTCAAAAAAGATAAACTCTCCTAGTTGACAATTTAAAGACCAACTCGTATGCATTGACAACCACGATAAGAAGACACACCGTGAGTTTGTCACTAATCTAAAATTACCAACTCTCCTAGTAGACAATAGACCAATTCTCTTAATTGATAAGTCAACTCTTCTAGCTAGAAACTAAAGTGTAATGCGACCTCCCAAAACCGCATAAACAATAAAAAAGATATAAGTAACTCACCATGCTAACACAACTACCAAGAAGAGGTTCTCTCATTTAATTGATGATGAAAAATATTCAAGTCATAAGTAGTGTTATTCATGCACCAATAAGCAAGTACTAGTTAAGTTGAAAGCAAACAATAATTTGAAAATACTCATCAAGAAAACAAACTTTATCCTAACTAAAATATGTACACTTTGTTGCAAACACAATTGCATTCAATCATGATTTTCATTTCATGAAGTAAAATTTTTATAGTAAAGCAAGGTATATGCATTCATTCATATATATATATATATATATATATATATATATATATATATATATATATAAAGAGAGAGAGAGAAAAAAAATGATGCATCAACTCATACTACTCTCATCATTGTCATCATCAGAATCTATGAGTGCAAGCACATTAAAGAAATCTAAAATTTTGATGTCTAAATGAACATGCTTCACCAGTTTGGCGATGATAAAGTTGGCTCTGCTTTAAACTTCTGCTATAAAAGCTTATGGTATTAGTTAACATCAAGAAAACTAGTGAACTCAGCTTCTTTCTTCTAATACTCCTTAGTGCGATGAGAGATTTCTTCCGCAACTGCCTATTCGCCTCAATAATATGAGTAAGCTCCAAAGTTGTCCTCTACTTTTCCTCTTCTTTGCAAACCACCTCAGCATAAAGGTTCTTATTCTTGGCTTCAAGAGATGTTAAAATTTTCTTTATAGTTGTCAACTTAGACTTATTGGTGTATGACTTCTTTCTCTTCTCAAAAACTTTTGATTGACTCTCCAAGTCAACAGCTATGCTATTGCTTGAGCAGTTAGAACAACATATGGCAAGCGAGTGTTTGGAACATAACTTAAAAGGTCATCAAACTCTTTGGAGGAAATGGATGGCTTGAGTGTATAGGCTTCATGAGTCAACTCACGCAAGTTTAGAGTGAAGTTGCTCTCCAAATCTTTATCTTGCTCTTCCTCCTCCTTAGACATGTTGCTTTGCTGGGAACTATGAAGAGTTGAGCTCACACCTCTTTTTCTAGACTTCTTTGGAGTTGTACTCAGTCTTGCTTCATCAGCGGCCATAATGGGAACCATGATTGGCTCCTCCTACTCTTCCTCCTCATCAGTGACCTTGAGGGAGGTTGGGCCCTCGCTATCGACTCTGTGTTTTCCTTCCTTGAGGAATTTGAGCACGCTAGGAGTAAGCTCAAAGGGTCTTGAAGTCACCTCTTCTTCAATCGAAAAAATAATAATAAAGAAAAAGAAAATTAAATAGAGAAGAATAAGAAAAACTAGAAAGGGCAAGTCATAAAAGTGCATAGTAAATAACTAGTAGATAAAGAAGTACTAACCAAGGACAATGATAACCTTGCTAAAGAGGAAGTAGATAAAACCATTCAGAGTGTGACCCTACAGCCTTTCCATGGCCTCCTCCTCTTGAGCACTCAACTTACCAAGCTTTGTCACCTTACTCATAAAATGGAGAAGAGGAACAATCGACATTAGCTATGGTGATGAGCTATTTACAAAATGAAATTACAAGTGCCACTTCTGCACTTTATTATGTAAACCATGAATTTTTAATAAACTCTCTAAAAATTTTATGGTTCTATCTTGGTGACCCTTCACTAAGAATGTTTTCCAGAAGAGGCTTAAACTCTATTAGATTCCTTCTTATTGCAAGAACAAGATGAAGGTGGTGATACTCGCCATTGAGCTGTGGAGAATCTAGGAAGGCACTACTCGGAGGAACTCTAGAATGACCACCCACTAATGAGAGAGAGGAATCCTAAACTCATTCCTAAAGTGGGCAAGAAGGATGCACAACTCATGCATTTTGGTCAAGTTGAGATCTCACCTCTCTTGGCAACATACACAATAAAAATAGGATTACTACCATAGTTGTAGAATACTGAGGTCATAGATGAAAGGTCCAATTCTAGGATCTCCTTGATCTTAGCTTGATGGAAAGCCAAAGAAGCCTTCTTCAACAAAGCCATGGTCACTCATGATAAGAGAGATCAATCGGAAGTTATATTCCCTCATCTTACATAAGAAATAAAGTCTCTGCTACTCATGACAAGAAGGAATTTATAGATACGGTATGAGGGAATTGTAACATGGACATCACATAAAGCATTAAGTGAAAAAATGATTAATGCCCAATAGTGTTACAAAAGCAAAATAGTATTAGTGAGCAGAGAAAATATTAAACATTTTTTATTTTCATAAAATGTGTAAAAATATAATGCACTCACTACAACCCTTATACATAATTGTTTTCTAGTAATTTAATTGCAGTGTTTGGAAACCAGCCTTTGGTGAATCCACCTTCCCTTATAAAATAAGAAATTTATGTTGGAGAGCAAAGTATGATTTGACCGAGTCCTAAAGTAATGTAACCTTAACCCTCATGGTGGTTGTTGCATAGATACACCACCTTAAGGATTATCACCATTACAAATTTAAATCTAACCATGATTGCAGCTCACTTATGTCTCATTGGGATTAGTTTATGGCTTTTTTTAAGAGGGTGACCTTTCTTAGTAGAGTGGCAACCTTGGATTAGTCAGCAAATATCCACTGCTCTTTTCCATATCATCCACTGACCACAGAGAAGAGTCACCCTTCACAGGCTCGCCACTATCTATGGAAACAGAAAAAAAAAAATTGAATGTCATCTCACTGATGTTGGCCGAGGTGATGCTAATCACTATGGTGGGAGCTTTGATGGAAGCTCTTTACTGGTGCAAACTCTCTGCCAAGTCAACACGTGGTGTGGTTAAATTAGTCCCTAGTAAAACTAGAGTCGGCACTAGTTGACGAGAAATGAATTCATTAAGAACTAAAAATATAAAATTGATGAAGGGATTTGCTATAGGTCCAAACTTTGGGAATGAAACCACCTATCGAGTAAGTAAAATTTCTTTTTACTCAGATTATGGCCTAGTAAATCACTCATAGAAAGGTGAAGTGATCTAGCAAACTTACCTAGATTATTGAAGGAAATAATTTTAAGAGCTGGCGAGTGTCCCAAAGATTATCTATTGATGCCTGAACACTAGTTATGCTCAATTAAGATTAAAGGAGAAATTTAGAAATGCAAACAAATTAACTTGTGATGTAAAATAAATGGTGAGTCTCATCTCAACAAGTCATTCATTTATAACCACTTTTGCGATAGTAGATCCAACCATTCAGTTGAGAAATACCTTCATACATCAGATCAAGGGTTCATCCCCTCTTTCTTTATCCTCCCCATGGACACTCAGAAGTCGCATGAGATATGGACACTCTGTAATAACCTATATTTTCGCATGGCAAGAGCTCAATCCTTCTTCTGGATCATTGGAGCTATCTAGATTTAAAGTTGCATTAGTGGGAGGAGTTGGCATGCTCACCTCAACCACAGGATTTGCAATGACCTCTTTTAACTTCTTCACTTTTTTCATTTTCTTTTGAAGACCTACCAATAGAGTTGCAATATCAAAGTCTCTACGAGGCCCCTTGGCATCCATAAAAGTTATGTTTTCTTTTTTCCATAGACTAACCCTTAAAGCTAAAAAAATCTATTCAAGTAAGTAGCTGAAGAAATTGTTGAAAACACTAAAGAATTATAGAAGGATCCACTTATAGCCTTTAGTGTGTTGGAAAAATAGATTCATTTAGAAGGTGATGTAACCTCTCCTAATTGTAAAAATTATTTTTATACAGATCATTAAATATTTATAACTAATCTTTTTATTTTATTTTATCTTTTTTGTGAGGTATCTCTACAAGGAGTAGAAAAATTGAAGAGCTAAATATATACCCAAAGTAGAATAGACCAAGGGTCTAGTTATGAGATAAACATACTTGTCATAAAGGGTACTCAACAACTATGGCTACTAGAATCAACATACTCACCAGAAAAGGTATCCGATAATGAATAGAGGGTTGAGGACTTAGAAAATAAAATAATGACTTAGAGAATAAGTCATAAATTAACGTACTAGTAGTGGAAAAATACTTTAAAATATAAGATGACTGCTCCTCTCAGCATAGTTCTTACTAGCATACTCGCATGATGATGGGCTGCTCATCTCTATTATCTGTCAGGTCTATACTCGCACACAAGTACACTTATTGATAGCTTAGGTGAGCATCCACTTATACTTGATTTATCTTATATATACTTTCTATGTATAGTCACCCCTTTATATTATAAAAGGGGAACTCCTCTCTAATGGAGGATCTTGTCTTTCTTTTCCTCTAGGACCATAGTCATTGTACTCCAATTTTGAGAAAGGAAATTTATTATTTCTCTTGCACTTATTTAGTTTCATATCTTTTTATTTACTATATATTTGTTTAATCCTATTTCCCAGGTATCTTAGAGGGTTCCTCCTCTATTCTGAGCATGTGGTGTTTATTTTTTGAATATGTGCATGGAGGACACCACATAAATCTGAGGGTGTACTTATTGAGGTGATCGAATATGACATTAAGGAATGATACACTATCTCAAAAGATAGAAATCACCACTCTATAATGGACCTAATCACTTAATAAGGACTCCTAAGGCATGATGAGTCTTCGAATGTACTAGAGATTTTTCCCCTACTTTACATGGATGAATAAAGTAGGGTTTTTATTAAACCCGATTATAAAGTTCCCTATGAGGGAAAGCACCCATAGTTAATTACATCTTAAGGAAGGTGAATTCCTTAGGAATACTCACAATTAAAGTAGGCAATTATTGTCTCCAAAGATTTTAACGATAAGACTATCAATAAATTGGTTATATTGAAAAATCAAATGGGATAGATCAAAAGGAGAGACTTATTATTGAAGCCAAAGGAGATGAGTAGGGAATGCTCATGATACTATGAAATTTAGTGAGCATTCCAACCTATCCTGTGATTGGGCTTTAAATGTTTGAAGTTGAAGAGAATTATGCATTTGAGTTAAAATTTTATTCGAAAGCTAGGAATTATAATCTCATAATACAAGGTTGTTGAAATGCATAGGAAGTGAGGATAAATGGTTGTAGCCTAAAGAATATAGCAACCTCAAATCATAAATCTAGGGAGATTTAGCGAGGGGTAAAACACATACTAAATCTAAGTGAAGATGGGCATATGGTTTACTTCCATAAGAGAGAGTAAACCACCCGACTGTTAGACTTATCACCACCTAAAGTGCAAGCCAGCTAACTCCTCTTACACTTTAAAATCATGTAAGAAAGTCATATGATTTTGTAAGATAGTTAGGTTATTATTATTTAGAAAGAAACTAAAATCCTTAAACTCACTCCTTAAGATACTAGAGAGTGATATGAGGCATGACTTAGTCTAATGCAAATCTTTTCAATTTTTTTATTTGATTTTGGACTATTCATTTTGACAAAGTCCATAAGTTTTTATATGTCTAATTGCATGATGAAATGAGATTATTGGCTAAATCAAAGAGAATGAGGTATTTTCCACCACAGAGGAGACCCTCAAAAGTTAAGTCTTCCCCTATCATGCAAGGATGGAAACCCTTGATTAGCAAGAGTGAAGCAACATAGATGCATGATATTAAACATACAATCATTCAGCTAAGGGGTTACTAAATCTTTTATTTATCTTGATTTAATGCCTAGGCTTTATGTGAGGTTATGAGTTGTTTAGAAAATTTAGTTATGAGTTGTAGTTGGGGTAGACAATTTATTTTCCACTAAGAGCCTAATCTGATCAAGGCTACACATTAAATCACCATATAAGTAAGAAACTAAGAAGAGGCATGCTATTTTTATTGTGCAATTTAAACATACATTAGGAATTTTATAAATCTAAAAAAAAAGAATAAAAGGTCGATCGGTGTCAGTCATCCAAAAAAGAGAAATGGGTAGCCGAGCTCTATCCTTATACATCCCGGTATATGAAAGAATAATTATAATTTTACAAATAAATAAATGTTATGGGGTCTTCTTATCTTTATTTTTCATATCTCTTTCATTTCTCCATTTGGATGTATTTACTTCAAAAGGCATCACAGGCCTCCTAGAAAAACCTTCTAGCCACTACTCATCTTAATCCCCCATAACACTAATCCTAATCCCTAATGCATAATTACATTAAAAATAGGAAAAGTAAATCTAACTACACTTGCAAAATAAGTGTTAGCTAAACAAACCATACAACCCAAGCAGTTATACGAATACTTCAGACTTAGCACCCTACTCATGGGTAACCAAGCCCACCTATCCTAATTTGTGAATGATTCATAGACTGAATGTTACACCGTGATTAGCCTAATCATGTTTTATGTAGAAGATTATGCTTAAGGGGTGCCTAAAATAAATATAAATGCTCTCTTTTGCAAGTTTCTTAAACCCTAAGCATAATCTCCTAACATCCACTTTAGAACAATACATCATAAAACCAAACATAAATAAGTCCATGCATCGCCCTAACATAAAGCTAAAAGTGGTGACTTAATTCTAAAGTGTATGTGCTTAGGCTTGTGTGGTATGCCTTAACTAAGCTTTAGAATTGTTATTTTTTAAGTATGAAAGGATTTAATTATAAAAGGTGGTTTTACTTTAAGTATTTTAATTAATTTGCAACTTTTAATTTGTGATTTGATTTGTTTCATTTGGTTTATACTTAACAACTAAGTGTTATAAAGAGAAGAAAGGAGAGAACCACTCTTTTTTTCCCTACCTTAAGTCACATCTAAAGTGAGTTAATTAATCAGTTCTCTTTAGTGATTAGCTTATTACATATTTTAATTATTCTTAAGTTTAGGTTCACTTTAATTAAACTCATTCAATAAGAAAGGCATCTTAAGATTAATTGGAATTATTTACTATATCATGACACTTATTCATTCATTTCTTCCCATCACTTGTGGCATGCACATGATCAAACCTTAAGCATACCTATACATGCATTATGTCTTAGCACACTTAAAAAGATGGATGTAAACATGTATTTTTGGAATTTAAATGTTTATTGTGATTGAATTTTTTTTATCATATTAATTTAAAGCTCTATCTAAATTCTTATACAAAAATAGATAGGAATGAAATTAAATAGGTATGTGTCATTGTTAACAAGGGAAGTGAGGTAATCAAATGACCACCTTGGAGTAGCTAAAGCTTCGTGTTCCCGAGATGTCCAAACTATATACCCATTACATTCAAGCATATGTAAATTTTCATACATGAACATAAGAAAGAGAGCTCAGAGTCATATGATTAGTTAATTCAACAACTTAATGATTCATGAATGCATGAATTTTTGATAAAAGACAATGGGTTTTAATTTCATAATTAAATACACACACATGTATAAGAGACATTAACTAGTACATGTCATTGTTAATCAGGGAAGTGAGGTAATCAATTGACCTCCTTGGGGTTACATAAAGCCTCGTATTCTGGGATGTCCAGACTAAATTTTTCTATTCTCAAATACATACATATGTATACAAAAAAAGAAGGAAAACCATGCAAAGTTATATTTTTTATTTGATTGGAATGCATATGAAGTAAAGTCTTATCCAAATTCTAATATTGAAATACAATAGAACGAAATCAAATGGAGTACATATCATTGTTAAACTAGGAAAGTGAGGTAATCAAATGACCTCCTTAGGGCTAACTAAAGCCTCATATTCCCGGGATGTCCAAGCTATATACCCAATAATATTCTTACTTTTGTAAATCAAAATATGAATGAAAGAAAAAAAAAACTTTACTTTATACACTTAAGCTATAATCACATACATCTCCTATGTATTTATAACTAGCATTTATAGCATATATAATCATTCATTTATAAGTTTTGAAAAATATATTTGGATTTAATAATGATAATAGCCACACATATATTAATTTAAACCAAGACATGCAAGCTTGACATAAAGGAAATCATTTGATTTAATTAATTTTTGGAAAATAATGAATGTTTGGATCAAATGGCACACAATATGTAATATGATTGAAAAGAAATAAAAGGATATAAGAACAAAATTTCATTCAATCCAACTAATTCTTAAGAACAATCATATTAAATAAATTCACTTAAAATAAACCAAAGTTTCTTAATATTATTTTTAATTCCATATTTGATTTGATTTAGGAAATGTGAGAAGGGTGTGCAAGTCCTAACCACATTCTCCATGTGTGAGTTAATTTGATTTAATGAAAAGAAATTAGGTTGATTTTATGGATTAATTAGGTTAAGGTGTGAATTAAATTAATTATTAAACCCTTACCTATGTTATCTTAAGATAATTAATTAAATGATTATGATCTAATGTAATATGTGAATGAGTTGAAAAATAAATAGCAATGCTCCTATGAAATGAAAGGGACCCTAATGCAATTAGCTCACAATCATTAATTAATTAAGCTTAAGATACTCACTTAATTACTTTGGGGTTTTCTCACACATATGAGCTAACCATAATTTCATTAGCTCTCTTTAGGTTATTAAACACCTAAAGCACTACCCAAGATTTCAATTAATTAAGATTCCATATGACTACATTTTCAACTTGATTAATTAAGTAATTTGATTAAATGATTAAGCATTAATTAATTTAATTAATGAAAATGAATTTATAGAAATAGATTAGGAAATAGGCCCTAATTTTATCTCCTGAGTTCACCCACTATTAAGGAACACTTAAGCCATTTAATTAATTAATCCATTACTATTCACATGATTAATTAAACATTAATTAAATTAAGAGAGTAATTAAGGCTTAATTAAATAATTCTCCTAATTTAGTAAGCAATAAATCCTAAGGAAATTAGAGGAGGTAGAGGTCATCCTATTAAATAATATCATAAATTTTAGGATTAATCACTTGAATGATTAGAGAGTAATTAAGCTAATTAGGTTTTTAATTAAACCCTAATTAAGCTTATTTACTATTCAAAATCAATTGAAAATATTTTTATTAAATTCTCCTCTGCAATTCCTTTAAAAGGAGCCATTATTTGTATTTTTTAGATTTTTTGACAATTATTTATGAATTAGGAAGTTTTAGCCTTAAAAATACATTAAATAACCCTAATTTTAACCCACATTGACAGTACTTTCGCATGGCACCTGGATTGGCTATTTAAGTTGTCACATCCAGCGTGAAGTGTGACGCAGATGATCTCCTCCATCCGATCTTGGATCAGATGGCATAGATCAAACCCATAACATAAAAGGAGAAAATAAGGGAGATCTAACATGTTTCGATCACAGCCTTCTATTATAATCACACAAAACGGATGACCCGTGATCCTCCTTCCTGCCAACAATGAGTGATAATGTCTGTATGCCATGGATCATTTGATCTGAGTTCACCCGAGCTTGGATGAACTTCAAAATCAACCCACACCATCGGGGAAAGAATTTGAACACATCCAACGATCAAGATCAACTCACATGCAAATTTCCTTTGAAAAGCTCCAACAAAATTTTCCTATTTCTGTGGTTTTGAGAAATTATCTCATCGGAGCTCAAGACCGGCAGTGGGATGAATGGATATGGCTTCGTCTAGTAGAGATGAGGCCCTGTTGAGATAGAATCAAGCCAATTCCTCTTGGCTCACTTAGTAGGATTGATTTCCTTCACTATGGAGATCAGTGGTGATCAAAGTCCGTCCTCTGATGGCTTGGAAGCTTGGCAAAAGTCTTGGATGGCTTCAATGATGTGCTTGGAAGGTGTGTGCAAGAGTAATTTGGTTTCAGTTGAGGAATTGGTGAGCTCAAATTGGAATTAGCCTTCCCTATTTTAGTTTTGTATGAGAAGGAGAAATTCTATAAGGGGAGAGCTTGGGATGGCTCTGGGAATTACAAGGAGACTCAAAATCATATTTGGAAGCTCTCACGAATCGAAGTGATGCATTTCCCACTCAAATTGAGGGGGTATACCCCTCAGTTTGCCAAGGTGGATGGATGGGATGGCTTCCATTTTTTGGTCACCACCTAGAGCACCAAAGAATCGAGTCCACATGACCGTATGGATTAGGAGAACTGTGCAAGAGGCTCCAAGTCGGATTTTCTTGATCCTTTGGGTGTTTGGCTTGTATGGGAGGTGAGTTGGCTCACCTCTCTTTCATCCATGCCAAGTCTTAGCATCTTGTAGAGTGGGCTATGAAGCTTAGGGATCCCTCATTTGGGTGAGTGAGGGTAGCCAAGGTGATAGGAGGGTAGACTCTACCATTTTTGGAAAAATCCCACATGGGGGAGAGGATCCATGGAAGATTTTCATTAGGCTTCACTCCAAATGGGTTTAGGTTGATTTTGGGCTAACCTAGGTTGAGTTTGGGTTAGGTTCGGTCAGCCACCAAAGTCCCATGGATTGATTTTATGGATTTTGGCTTCATTTGGTCAAATCGGTTCACATGGGTTCATGTTGGTTTGGGTTGATCAATTGGTCAAATTGGGTCAAACCAAGGCTTCGATTAGGTCTAAATGATGATTTGAATAGTTTTAGTTCAAGTGGTTTCAATCAATTTGTCCTAGGTTTGATTTTGGATCGCTTGGATTTATATAGGTCAAATGGTGATTAATTTGACCAAATTGACCAAATTGAGTTGGGTTAGGTGTTGGTTTAAGTTCAATTGGTCAATTAAAAATGATTATAGGCCTTGGTTTGAATCAATTTATATTTTGGCCAATTTAACCCTTTAGGTCAATTTGGATGGGTTAACAAGTTAAATTCTCAAATTATGGCTTAGTCAATTGTCAATAGTTAATTTGGAATGAACTTGATCCATTGGTTGCAATAAATTTGGGTTAGATCATGATTTGACCCATTTTGACCTTTTAGACCAATTTGGGTCAACTTGGGTCAAATGACCAATTCTTGACTGAATTGAGGTCGAAGTCATGTTCAATCATTGATCATGAGTTGGTGTGAATCAATGGTTTCAGTCAATTTGAGGTATGGTGGGTTTTGGCTAGTTTAGCTTTCAATTGGGCTAAAGGTTGACTTGGTCAAAGGACCAAGTTGACTTGGTTTGACCCAATTTAAGGTAATGATCATCCTAGGATGATTATTGATCATGATATAAGGCTTGGATGGGCTTGGTTCAATCTAATTTGGGTTGGATTAGAACTTGGCTCAAGAAGATCCTTTAGGCCACTTAGGGTCAATTGACCTAAATGGGTTAGTTGGTTTGGTTTTGGCTTGATTCAAGTTTAGTTGAACTTATATATGAGCCTAGGATTGAAATATAAATTCAACTACAATCAATTTGGAGTTAAATGGATTTTGGCTCATTTGAAGTTTTCAAGCTAAAAGAGCCAACTTAGGCTTTACTTGGGTTGACCTGAGTTTGGTTTGATGATTGTAGGTTTTATTTATATTTAGATAGAAGATTGAAGGAATGATTGATTTAAGGGAAAATCCATTAGTTTTGGCTTGATTGAGGATTTGGCCAAGTTAAAATGGCTTGAATTGGGTTTTAGTTTGATTTTGATTTTGTTTTGGCTATTTGATTTATATGTCATTTATATTTGGGAATATAAATGAAGATATAAATGATTCATGAAAATCACGTTGAGTTTGGAGTTATTTGGAATTTTCAAGTAAACATGTAAGGTCAAAAGGGAAAGAAATCAATTTAGTTTGATTTATTGGTTATTGGAAGGTGGGTTTCACTTATATTTATTAATATTAATAATAAGTAATTGATTTATAAAGAAACCAATTGATTTTTGATTTGATTAAGATTTGGGAGGTTAGTGGGATCCATATGGCTTAAGAAGGGTCTTAGCTTGGTTTGATTTGGTTTGATTTGGTTTTGGTCATTTGATGGATTTCATTTATATTGAATATCAAAATAATTGATTTATAAAAAATCAATCAAGTTTGGGATAATTTAGGTGGAGATTTGGCTAAGTTTATGAGAATGTTAGAACTTGGATTTGATTTTGGGATTGAATTATTTGAAGTTGGATTTGAATTGGAATTTGATAAATGATTGATATATTGAATTGATCTTTGATAAAATCAATTAAATTGGGATTTATTTGAATTTGGTTAAGGTTAAGTCCATCAGATGAAATCAAAAGGGCTTAGAAATGATTTTGAATTCAATCATAAGGTTCATGGAGATTCGGTTTTGATTTATCATGAATTTGAGGTTTGGAAAGCATGGATTGGGTTTAGTAGAAGCAAAGTTAAGTCCCTAAGGCATGGCCTATTCTATGGCTAACCCTTCTAAGTCTAGTTTTAGTTAAGTGTTCACCTAATCTAGAAGTATCTTAAAACCAAGGAGCTCTTAGTGTCTATAAGAATCCAAGATCTATGATGAGGAAGTTGAGAACTCACTCTAAAAGTGAGGTCAATAAAAGGACCCCCAATAGGGTGGTGTAATTGACAAGGCACACCACACATATTAGTGTTGACCGAGATGATCGACAACATCCAAAGGATCCTTTTATGCTAACGAAAATGACCTATCCCTAAATCTGAGGTGTAGATAGAAATAAGATCTTAATGCAATGTAGCTCAACTTATGCTAAGGGCATAAGAGAAGGAGGAGGAATCCGCTAAGGGATTGAGTATGTGAACCTTCCACTAGGAAAGAAGGTTCAGGTTATCCATAAAAAGGATAAGGGTTTGTGTGATGAGAGAAGATCCACTAGAGATTAGGATTTATAACCCGCCTTGGATGGGTGCATGAACCTTTCACTAAGAAAGCAAGTTCAGATTATCCACTAGGGATAAGAATTTGATTTGGTTTGATTTATTATTGTGTTTTAGGCTCCACTAAGGGGGCTAAATTGACTTGGGCCTTGTTGGAGAGAAATTTGATTTGATCTGATGTGGGGCTCCACTGGGGGAGGATATAATTGGTTTAAAAGAAGTCGAGAGTATCTCTACCATAGATATGAGCTCGGATCCACTACGGAATAAGGTTGATTTGATTTATGGATTTCTTTGGTTTGCATGGGGAAATATCTGCTAGGGATAAGAGTGTGTTAGTATATGGACTATCAGCGATAGATATCACACAAGGCTATATCGGCCCTTGTCTTATTTTAGATTTACAAATCTAAAGGGAAAGTATACTAACCATCAGGCAGGACTATCCAACCTAAGGATGACTACTAAGAGAGTGCCATTTTGGACTTATCTCAGCTCGAGAGTAGCCAGAGATATCATTTTAATTTAAATGGACCATATTGATTTATGATGGATTCACTAAGAAAAGGCTATATTAGCCTTGGCCTATCTTAGATTTATAAATCCAAAGGGCTAGTCTACCGGCCATGAGGTAGAGCTAACCAACCTAAGGGGTGCCTTTCGATGTACAATGGCTGCTAGGAAGAAAGTGTGTAGACTTACATCTTCCAAAGTGAGGAACAACTCGGGGTGATCGGTTGATAGTACATAAATCAAACCTAACCTAAGGCTACCGTGTACAATGCGTGCTAGAAAAGATGTACATCTTCCAAAGCAAGGATGACCATCCAAAGCTGTGAAAATGGGAAGTCGAACTCAACCTAAGGGAGACTGGAGGCTTACTACTATCTCAACTCAAGTAGTCGAGATTCCTATAGGGAGTTTTGCTCACATTACCTAAAGATAAAATGCTTGCTTGGGAAAAGGTCCTATTAATCCACAAAGCAAAATATATGTACTAAGCCCGAGAAGGAGCTAAAATCAACCTAGTCTTATCTCAAACATACTGGACTAATGGAGAATCTGCATATTCGCAAGACAAGTTCTCCAACCACAGGGGTGGCTACTAGGAAAGGGGATGTCTAATTCAAGAGTGGGGGGTCTAAGGATCTAGATTAACCAGAGGGAGGTGTCGCTAGGGCTTTATCCAAGATAATGTAAAAGAAAGTTTATAGGGTGGCTAACTCAGGCTTATAAACTTACATATGCCATGAGTGGTGTATCCACCGGGTGGGTCATTGTCAAGATAGAAGACCAACCAACTTAAGGTGCTTTCGTTGGTGTGATTAACGAGAAGAAGACTTGTAGACTTACATCTTCAAAATGATCATCGGGATAATGATCATTGATTACCTGGGCGCTAAAGCGAAGTCTAAGGTAAAGATCCATGTAGACTAAAGTAGTCGGGAGGAAAGGAGCCACTAGGGAACTTATCCTAAGCCTTAAATATACTCGACCCAATGCATGCATGATGGATAGTTCAAGAAGAAAGCGTGTGCTCACATCCTCTTAAATAAAGTCAACATGAGGTAGCTTACATAAGACAGGACCAACCTAACGAGGTGCTTGCAATGGTCAAGTTAAGAAGAAATCTTATAGACTTACATCCTTTAAACAAGGAACCACTGGGTGACACACTAGTAATGTTGTAAACCAGAAATGAGTGAGAGTGATGCCATATGGGGCTTTATCACACATCAAAGTAGCACGAGATAAAAGATATATGTTTATTTTATATGTGATTTTGTGTAGTTTGTGTTGGTATTGTGTTGATAAAGGATAGGATGCCATACCTACCTAAAAACACATCATGGAGGATTAGCAAATAAGGATGCTTCTTAATAACATGAAGAGAGACGGATTTAAGATGAAAAGAAGTTTTATTGATAATTATTTTAAGACAAGATTTCTTTAGTAGTAGAAGCATTGGGCACTCTCCTTACAATTTATTAATAATAATCCCTTGGTAATATCCTCCTTGTAGAAGGGCCTTCCCAAGTGGGTTCAAACTTACCTCCCATCTTTTGGCGGGCAATAATTGGTCTCCTTAGAACTAAAATAAGATATCCTACTTGAAAAGCTCTGGGATGGACCAACTTGTTATGAGCTTGAATCATTTTGGCCTTGTACAACTCTAGGTTTTGGTATGCCTGGAGGTGTCTCTCCTCCAAACCTTTGAGCTCTTCTAACTGCAACTTGGCATTTTGCTCTGTTGATCTTGTTACCAATAGCTACCCTTAATGATGAGAGTTGGAATTCTAACGGTAGAATTGCTTTAGACCCATACACTAAGGAGAAAGGGGTAGATTGAGTTAGATTTATGTATGTGGTGCGGTAAACCCACAAAACTTCAACTAACTGCTCATGCCACTATCTCTTGTTATCGTCGAGTGTCTTCTTTAATATCAAGATGAGAGTTTTGTTGAAGGCTTCTGCCAAGCCATTTTCCCTCGGTTAATAGATGGTAAAATATTTCTAATCTATGATGTGTCTCTAGGCAAAGCTATTGATTTTGGTGCTCTTGAATGCACATTATCGGAATTCATTGAGGCAGCAATATATACGGTTCCTAAAAAACTAGAGCACATGCTGAGCTGTAACCTCTCTAAGTGAGATTACCTCTGCTCATTTGGAAAAGTAATTGGTCACAACTAGAATGAACCGATGACCCTTGGAAGAAGGAGGGTCGACCCACTATCACACTCAATGGCCAGGTACATGTAGAATGGTGGGTGTTGGTGTAGGTGTACACACTGCATCATGGTTATGCATATGTTCACATCATTATGAAGAGTATCCATCGTTGATCCTGATCATCATCTTTAGACTAGATTGATGTGCTCTACATAAACTTGAGTACCCCACAATTCGCTTTATGTTTGTCCAAATAACATAACTAAATATGATCGAAGGACTGTGGGTACAAGGTGCGACCTACGAGAGCATAGGAAAGGGTTCTGTACTTCATCTAATGTGCTAGTGATTTGTCTTGAGGAAGTTTGCCTACATTTAGATAATCCATAAAAGGTTGCCTCTAATCTGACTCATCATCCTTTTTGGCAACATTAACCTCCCCTTCAAACAAGAGTCTCTCAATGAGTTCACATCTAATTTGACCTAATTGGTATGGACTCATTGGACATGCCAACTCTTTGGCATCAACATCCACATGCATTCTCTCCTTGAGGAATCTTATAAATGGTAACCTATATGATTTGGGCCAATAACTCCATAGTGTACTTATGGTATGGCTTGGAGCTTTTTTATAATACCCAACAATTTTGATTGATAACTAATTTAGAATTTTAGAGATCAGAAGCATAGCGTAATGGTTAACTCCCAGACCAACAATGCCTCATATTCAACTTTGTGCATAGATTGTGGATAGATGATATGAGAATCATATCACAATCTGAAGTTAGGAGAACTACCGCCTCTTCCCTAAGAGTAGATCGTGGAAAGGAGTCCAGACATTCAAAATGTCCCCAGGTTCATTTGATTCATCGTGGAGGTTATCACTAGTGGAGTCGCAGAACCGGTGTGTGCTCAAAAAATGCTTATCCTTTCAATGCACGGAAGGGTACGAAAGTGATATCATACTATGACAAAATCATGGACCATCATACCAACCATCTCAGTAGCATCGGCCGCGTGACATGAGATATTATAGTGGATTGAACCTAGAGATGAAGTTTATTTTTTAGAAAGCATGTATGTAGCTTTAGGGATGCAAAGATTAAAGATTAAAAGTAGCTTTTCAATAGGTGGATATTTTTTCTCATTAGGGATGATGAGGTATAGTGCATTCTCTTTCTCTTCATCATTGATTTGGGCTAACAATGCACCAAGGGAGTCATCTAATGTAGTAGATGAGATGGACCCTGAGAAGTCGCGGCATCATCAAGTAGCGCTTGATGTCTTTGAAGGCATGTTAGCACTTATCATCCCACTTGAACTTAGCATCCTTTTTGACAAGTACTGAAAATGGTTAACATCTTCCTGATAGGTTGGATATGAAGCATCTTAGATACACTAATCTCCCTTGAAATGATCTACGTTGAGTTAGAATTTTAGGGGGTGGCATTTCTAATATCGCATTGATCTTCTTCAGATCGATCATAGTGCCGGACAATAAACCCATGGAATTTCTCTGAAGCTACTCCGAATGCACACTTCAGGGAATTCATTTTAAATTATCTTAACCATTCAAAAACTACTCTCAAGTCTAAGAGATGGTTTTCCTTTACTTTTGACAACAAGATCATCGACATAACATTCGACTTGATGATAAATGAGTTCTTCAAAGTTTCGATTCATGGCCCGCTCATAGGTTGCATCAGCATTTTTAAAATAAAAAAGTATGACCTTATAGCAAAATATTTTGATCAGGATTCAAAATGTAGTGTTTCTTTCATCTTTAGGGGTCATCTTTATTTGGTTATATCCAGATGATCCATCCATAAAAGAGAAGACAACGTGAGATGAGGCAATGTCCACCATCAGTTCTAGGATTGTTAATGGAAATTCATCTTTTGGACATGCCTTATTTAGATCCTAAATTTTACACATATGTGAATTCTTTTGGGATGGCCAACTAGGTAGGGTGTTTTTCTTCCCATAAAGCCAACATTAATCGTTTCTTGATTTTAGAGATGACCTGTTCAATGTAATTGCATGCCTAGGAGCTTACTTGATAGGTTAGCACTAGCTCTATTTATGACAGCTATGTTAGGAGATAAATTGGTCATCTCTTCGTAACTCCATGTGAAATCCTTAAACCCAGTCAATAACTAAGTCATTAGTTTCAGTATCATTCAACAAAGAACTAATGTATGTCAGACGTGGATTGCCTTCAGTTCCTAAGTTTATTTTTTTAAGCTCATTGATGGTTGATCTAATCTACTCTTCGAAGTTTTGCAGTGCATCCTTGACTTTAAAGTCATTTAGATCATTGAAGTTTCTAAACACACCTCCTCATATGAGTTAGCATGATTTGAAAAGAACCTATTTGATTCCAAATGATTGGTGATGACTAGGCAATAATTGTCATCATTGATAAGAACCACTGTATTAAATCCTAGTCTTGGTCTTGATTGAGGATGTCTGCTTTGGTTGTCCCATAACCTTTCAAAGTAGTCTGACTTGTGTTTAGACCAAGTATGTGGGATTAATCCCTTATTTTCTAGATTAACAACACAAGGAAAATACCAATCAAAAGGTAATTCTACTAAATCTTTATATAAATCATCCTTAAGTTCTACATCAACTTCCTAACTTGAGGATGAAGCTCCCAAAAAGAATCTATGAGTTTTCCCATCTATGGATGAATTAGGGGTTCCCACTACCAAACCCTCAACAGTAAGGGGCTAAGAGAGTTAAGGTTCCCAACTAATGCCTAATTGTCTCATATGCAGACTTGGATACACATATGCTTTGCTTTGAAGCCCGATCTTGATCACTATCCTGCTCAAACATCACCTTGTAAGGGATCTCCTACGGAGAAGAGCTAGTTGGTGTGCTAACCACATAAGACTCATCCTCTATACTAGATTCTAAGTCTATGTGGATAGCATCGCCACTGATGGTAGGACATACCCTATTGTGGGTAAAAGGAGGCTTGGGGATGCCTCTTCACAGGTGAAATTAGGTCTACCCATATGTTTGAATGGAGTAACAAACTTTGGGTGGGATCTAATGTTAGGCTCTATATCTTCCATGAGTCCATGTCCATGTCTCTTTTATTTTCTTTCACTTTCTCTTTTTTCTTCTTTTTTCTATTTCTTTTTTTTTTTTGTCCTCATGGGGACTGGAGAATAAGCGGTGGGTTTTGGGGAAGGAAATAGGCTGCATCCTCATATATCTTGATCTCATGAACTGTGAAGGGTTTGAGATCTCCTTTGATGCAATACTCAATTCCACCTCTCATGAACTTTATGCATTAATGTAGAGAGGATGGAACTATGTTATTTTCATGTATCTACAGTCTTCCAAGCAAAGCATTGAAAGATCTATCCGAGTCTATGATATGAAACTTGGCTTTAGTCTTTCAATCATCTATCTCCAATGGAAACACTATGGAGCCTAAGGCCCTCTCTCCATATTCATTGAATCCTCTCAACATCATCCTTTTATTTTTGGAGCTTGGAGATGTCAATCCTCAAGTAGGCAAGGGTTCTTAGACTCATAATATTGACCGATGCACCTGGTCAACCGTAACTTCTTGATAACCCTGTATCTACCAATGTCCACTATGATGTAAAGAGGGCAGTTGTGCTTGGTCGTCTGTAAAAGTAAGTCTTCATCACTGAATGTAACTCTTAGAATGTCCTTTGTGTTGTGTGCCTCCTATTTATTAGTAGTCAGCTAAGCTAAGCATATCTCTAGATCAAGAAGAGCCTTGACTAGATATTTCCTCATCTCTTTGATAAGACAAGGGCCATATGCTCAACTTAGTAACTTTCTAAAATGTGCTAGATATTCTGCCTGGTCCTCCATATAAGCTGAGCATCTTGTGGAGGGCTCATTTGCTCATTGGAACCTATGACTTTTACCCTTATCCCAGGTGCTACCATAGAAGGTAGAACTTCGCCACACATAGGTTGACTTGACTTCTTGAAATGATGAACTTATGAAAAGTTCTACCTTCTCATTAGGTAATATACAGACTTCTCAAGTCATGAGAAATAGTTTGCCCCAGCCCTACTCATTTCCCTCTCGCCCGGTGTTTTTTCTTGTGCTCCTCTGCTGTCCCCCGCTGGTTTTCGCTTTTCTTAACCACAAGGTAGATTTTGATCATGGATATGATCTCTATTTTCCCTTGGGAAACCCACTACTTCATTGCGGGTCAGGAAACTTCGACCCCTTGGGATCAATCGATCCAACCCTCCCCGACGCATCTAAATCTTTCAAAGATTTTTTCAGGTAAGGTGAGTCCACTGATCTTATCTCTACTTCCTGAGTGTATCTACATTTGTGTTTGATCGCAGTGAAAAGGCTTGCTAAACCATTTGAATTTATACATTTGTAATCAAGGACGTCCACTATGGAGAAATATTAGATCTTTTTTTTCATAATTTGAAGCTCTCTAGTATTTTTTTTTTGTTGGATTGATAGACTACCATGGTTCTAATTCAAAAAAAAGATTTGGATTATTCTCAGGTTTTTTCTAGATCGATCATTTTTTGTGTTCAATCATCGGATGTTTGTTGAAATGGACAAATGGACGAGGAGGAGTCTCCCATTGTTCTGTCGATTTTCATTCCCAATTTACATGTTAATTTTTGTCTCAATTTCATTTATCGTAGGCGTTGTTTGGTCCCCTCTCCAACTGGATCAGTCTAATACTAGACCTTGATTCTGAGTTGGATATAACTCAAAAATATCCACTGAAATTTTAGTTTCTTAGAGAAATTTTACAAAAAGTGAAGTTCAAAAAATTTTCCTATTTTTGTTCTCATTGTAAAATTCAAGGGCATGGGATTTTAGAATGCTTTGTGGTTCATCCACACCTTAAGAAAAGTTCTATTGTGTTTCCTAAGTCAGCTCTCTCTCTCTTAATGCTCCATTGGATAAACCACAAAATACTATTATCTCTAATATCTCCTTACCTGAATCTGAGGTCCATTTCCTTGAACTACCTATTTCTCAATCTAATATTGCTACAACTATGTCTAGTCAGCCACATGATGTCACACTTGCTAATAATGATGTTGTCCCTTCTAATGAGACTAACCACTTAAACTGTAATAATATTGGCATGAATGTAACTAATAATAGCTCTACAACAACCATGGTTGCTCACTCTATCTCTATTCCTGTCCCTCTTGACACCTTAATTAAAGGAAAAGCAATTGATCATAAAGGAATGCGTGTGCAAAATTTAGAGAAAGTTTCTACCCCGCCTTAGTATTTGTATTTTTTCTCTAATCCTTTTTTTTCTTTCATCTAACCTTGAATAATTTCTAACTGACTTTACAATAGAATAATGATTTGGAAGAAGGTGAATTCGTCTGCAATTTTGTTTTAAATGTGCCTCCTTT
>CM038216.1:159863575-159958783 GCA_021442155.1 Cymbidium sinense
AGAGCTAAAGTGTTGTCATATACCATAAAGACTAAGCTTTGAGGTCTTCATTTCTATACTGCCATCACACACTATCTTTCATCATAGAGGTGTTATATCTTCTACCATTGAACTTGGTTTGGTGTGAAATGAAATCCCTCTGTCGATCATAGATCCAGAATAAAAAAATTTATGAAAATTAGCACTGCTAAAATATTATGTAGCCAAAATTTTGAATCTTAAATATCAAGAAGCAAAGACCATGGCCATCACCAAGGCAATCAGATCCTCAAAAAAAATTAAGCTTAAGTAGGCATCTCATAGGAATGTGGGTCTATTATCCCAGTGTCGAGGTGCTATATTCTCAAAGTTGAAACCCAAGTTATAATATTAAGGAATTTATATCATGATCTAAATTATACCCACAATGCCGGAGCTACAAGTATAATGTTGAGGTGCTAAATCCTTGAGAAAATCAAAATTTGGTGGGCATCGCATCATGGCACTGATATCCCTTCACTAAGGCATTGTGTGTCCACATAAAAAACAATGATATTAGGACATTCACAACATAATTCAAATTATAACCCACAATGTTGTAATGCTACAAATATAGTGCCTAGGTGCTAAGCTCTTGGATTTCTAAATCAATTGTTTTAGCATAATAGCATTGAGGTGCTAGTTTACCACTACCAAGGTGCTAAACCTCTAATGTTGAGCAAAAATTTTTTATGAAAAAAAACTTAAAATTTTAGAGTATTGCACAATGACAAACACAAAGGGTAAAATGAAGAAAATACATCTTTATTAAATAAATAAAAAATCTATATTACAAAAAAAGATTATTATAATAAAAATAAATAATAAATTAAAAATGTATAATATAAAATAAACAAAAAAAGGGAAAATTAGTGGTCATAATCATCTTCCTCCTCTATTTCTGGCTCTAGTGAAGTAGCTACGTAAGGGAGATATTAAAGCACCACAAGAAAAGAAACCTGACCTGGATCCCCAAAATCATAATTTTCAAACATGTGGACCAGTGTTGTATTGAATTGGGTCATATGAAACAATTTCTTATGTTGTTGATCCATATGATAATCAATTTGTTTTCTAAAGTTTGCTGCCTATAACTACTCTCACCTAACTCTCTCTCCTTAAATCTAAGACTTGCTCATTTAAGAGTTTAAAGAATTGAGGCCTTGGTCATGGGACACATAAGCTCTCCCATACTTCATACCTTGAGGCAAACCCCTCAATAAGCCTTTTCAATAGAGGAGCCTTTTGAATAAGAACTTCATCTGCCCCCCTAACTCACCAGAGTGCATAAACCATATATAAGAAAGGGATGACCATACCCTACTATAGTATTGCCCTAAGCATATTATAGTTAGAATTATAAATAATCTTTATATATCAATTGTAAAGCCTTTTTGAATTGCAAAATTCAAAATGAGCTTTTTCTTACCACCGATATTACTAGTGGGCTCACTTGGAAGAAATAAAATAATGTCAATTTTTTGACTCTACCACTAATAGAAAAGTTAATAATCATATTTTCTTGTCACTTCCGCTAGATGTTGGCATTTCTACCAATGACAAAATCAAGAATTTCATCAAAATCTAGGGAGCTCATTAAAATAAGAAAGATATTGATCGTAAACCACATTTGGCAATTCATAATATGTATTTATGGTAGTGCTATCGATACTTACCAATTTCCTTGAATGAAAACTTACCAATTTCCTTGAATGAAAACTTTATTGTTCTGGTACTTCTTCTTGTTGGTGAAGAACTCTCACACCATAGGAATGACACAAGAGTTGCTTGCTTGGGCCAGCTTAGCCCAGCCACGTTCATTGACCACCCGTTCTACTCTCTCATCCGATTATTGAAGCTTCTTTCTAGGATGAAATGCTTATGGGTGAGAGCGTGCTAATACCTCTTCACTGTGCTAACAACTCTATTAGATTCACTTGAAATCACCCTTCTCTTGTTAATGAGCTTCTTGAGCATGATTACTTTTTTAGTAGGGGAAAAAAGAGAATAAGAGAGAACTATAAGATATGAAACATGGAGAATGAAAAGGAGTTCTAGGGTTTTATGTTTATAACCAGCCCTAACTGGTGGTACAATGTCGAAGGCTCTAACCTCTAGTTCAAAATAATAACATAGCATTGTAGTGCTCATATGCAAGGCCTCGGTGTTGGTCATCTGGTCAAGTCGGTTTATATGCCAATAAAAAAGCATTTATTACTCTTAATTTTGTAAACGAAAACATGTGAGGCAATGATGCAGCACCACAATGCTGGTCAAAAAGTTTATCCTTGCCATTTAAAGCATATGTCCGTCTACTAGATTTTCTGAACTGACCTTTGACTGGTGCTACGACACCATATAGTTAGCACCAAAGAGCTACTCAACTGGTCAACATGAATAAACTAAGTTAAACAAGTCCAATATTAAGTGTTGCAGTGCTGTATTTTTAGTGCCAAAGCACTGATCCTTTACCTTTTCAGAAGACACACATGCATGCTCTATAATGCTATAATACTAAGCACTCGACCCCAAGGCACCAATTTGACAATGCTATGGAGCTATCAAGTGACAAGGTGTTGCCCTAATAAACATATTTTCAATGTCATGACACATAATAAAAATGGATCTTAATTACCTGCATATGCCCCAACAGATGTATACAAATAATGGTCTAAATTAAATGTCTGAGGGTGCTGCATGGTTTATGGAGAGTAGCCCCCCTAAGCTCTCTCTCTCTCTCTCTCTCTCTCTCCTTCTTCAATTCACTCTCTTGACTTTTCTTACTGCATTCCCACTCCTACTGATCTATTCTTTCTACAAGCACAATTTCCAATACTATGAAGGCAATCTCTTATTTATTTTAAGTAAAATATTTCTGGAATAATAAATATTTTATGTAATTTTCTCTTTGAAAATTAAGTTTAATTAAAATTCCACCATTGATCTTGAATCTGGTGAGAAATAGAAGAGCGCTTCTCCATCAATATTGAATCTGGAGTAAAAATGAATGCCCTCTAAAACATTAAAATATTCAAAATCTTGAATGTTGAAGACCTCCGCCATTGAACTTGGTCCAAGCATAAAAAGAACACCCCCCTTCCGTTGTTCTTGGATCCAAAATCAAGGGAGAAGAATTCGTACCCACAAAAATAAGAAAAAAATCTAGCACTACTAAGACATTATGCCACTGCATTTTTATAAAAATCCATCAAAATCTTCAAGAATTTAGTTCTATACAAGTGTTTCTGTCCCGCAGCGTTGAGGTGCCAAGCTTTCAGCAATGAATTCTTGAATGCTCTAATTAGACTGTCAAGGCATAGGAAATTAGACATTGAAGTGCTAAGCTCTTAAGCATAGTGTAATTCTACCTCATCGTAGCTCTAAGCTTTGGGGTCTCCTATCTCTATACAACATCGCAACACTATCATTTTGGCATGAAGGCATTATATCCTCCACCGTTGAAGTTGGTTCTACTGTAAAATGAAACCCTCCCTCTATCAATCTTAGATCTAAAATAAATTAAAATTTTATAAAATTTAGCACTACTAAAATATTATGCTGCCAAAGTTTTGAATCTTAGATATCAGTAAAGTAGCACCGCAACATTATAGGCCCAATGCCAAGGTACTATATCCTCTAAAAAATTTAGCTTAAGTAGGCTTCTCATAGCACTGTGGTGCTAATATCCTAGTGTTGAGGTGCTACATTCTCAGAATTGAAACCCAAGTGATAATATTAAGGTGTTTATATCTTGATTTAAATTATACCCACAACACCGGAGCACTACAAGTATAGCACCGAGGAATTAAGTCCTCAAGAAAACCAAAATCTGGAAGGCATTTCATTGCATCATGGCACAAATATCCATACACCAAGGGGCTATGTGTCCACACACAGACTAATGATATTAGGACATTCACAACATAATTCAAATTATAACCCACAGTATCGTAATACTACAAATATAGCTCTAATGTGCTGAGCTCTCAAGCTTCTTAATCAATTATTTTAGTGTAATAGGACCGACACTGCCTCTAATGTTGAGCAAAAAATTTTTATAAAAAAATTAAAATCGTGGAGTATTACACAGTGACAGGCACAAAAGGGTGGTAAAAATGAAGAAAAATAAATCTTTATTATAAAAATATTATTATAATGAAAATAAATAATAATAAAAAAGAAAAAATATAAAATAAAAGGAAAAAATTGAAAACTAGAAGACATAATCATCTTCCTCTATTTCTGGCTCTAGTGAACTAGCTACATATGGGGGGTATTAAGGCGCCGCAGGTAAAAAAAACCTGACCTGGATCCCCCCAAGATCACAATTTTCAAACATGTGGACCAATTTCGTATTGAACTGGTTCATATAAGAAAATTGCTTTTGTTATTTATCCATAAGATAATCAAATTTCTTTTCTAAAGTTTGCTATATGTGGCTACTCTCACCAACCTCTCTCCTTAAATTTTAGACTTGCTCATTTAAGAGTTTAGAGGATTAAGGTCTAGGTCATGGGGGCATGCAAGCTCTCCCATACATCATACCTCAAGCCAAATCCCATAATAAGCATTTTCATTAGAGGAGCATTTTTGAATAAAAGCTTCTTCATCGGGCTCCCCTAACACACTCACCATTGTGCATAAACCATATATAAGAAATGACTTATAGTACTACCCATAAACATATTACAAATAATTATAAAATAAAATTTTCATGTATTTATAAAATTTTAGCCTTCAAATGGAATGTCTATTTTACTAGAGCATGTGAGAAAAGTTACCTCAAGGAATTGTTAAAATTTTGAAGATATTGATCATAATTTTGATAATTACATATTTACATGCTATCAAAACTTACAAATTTTATTGTTCTTGTGCTCTTTCATGATGGCGAAGAACTCTTGCACCATAAGGACAACACAAGAGTTACTTTCATAGGCCAGCTCAACCTAGTCGTATTCATTGACCACCCCTTTTACTCTCACACCGGATTGTAGAAGTTTCTTTCTCAGATAAAATGCTTGTGGGTGAGAGCGTGCTGATACCACTCTTTTGCTTCTGTGCTAATAAATATATTAGACTCACTTGAAGTCACCCTTCTCTTGTTAATGAGCTTCTTGAGTGGCATAATTACGTTCTTTGTAGGGGAGAAAACTGAGAGAATTAGAGAGAACTCTAAGAAATAAAAAATGCATTATGAAAAATGAGGAGCCCTAGGGTTTTATTTATAAACCTGGGCAAGCACCACAATGCAACAATTTCAGCACCAAGGCGTTAACCTCTAGTTCTAAAATAATAACATAGCGTTGCAGTACTCATATGTATGCCTGGCTACTTAAAGCATCAATATTCTCGAATGTCCATACTATATATTGATATTCAAATATATGTAACCCATACATGAATCATAAAGATAAAGCAACACTTTAACATGTTTAGAGTATAAGCACATGCAAATCCTACATAGTATTCATAACTAATATCAATCCAAATTTTATTATCAATTTATAACTTTCAAAATATTTTGAAATTTATTAATAATAGCCACACACATATAATAAGATGAATCTAACATATGCAACTTTTACATAAGTAAATTGAAGTGATTATTTTTATTTGAAAATTTAAATGCATGATATCAAATGACATATAACACTTATGGTGATTGAAAAGGAATGACTGAACACCTCCACATAATTCATTCAACTACACTAATTCCTAAGGACAATCACATTAAATAATATCATTTAAGGAAAATCTTAGCTTTTTATGGAATTTGATTTTGGATTAAGGTTATTAAACTTAAAGAGGAGAAACATTTGCTATTTTTATCTCATCCCATGTGAGTGACTTAATGTGTTTAAAGAAAGGTAATTAAGTGATTTTTATGGATTAATTAAGTTTGAATCATTAAGCAAATAATTTATTTTTCCTTTCCTTTGGTTCTTTAATTTGATTAATCATTTAACCATAAGCCTCCAATGATATGCAAATAAAAAATTAAAATTGCAATGCACTTATGGACCTAATGGAGTGAAGCTTATAATTAAATGTTAATTAATTAAAGAATCTGATTAAGTACTTATATGATTTTCCCATATCATTGGGTTAATCATAATTTTCTTAAGGGTCTTCATGTTATTAAACACATAAAGAGGAACCCACAAATTCAAATTAGATTATCTGATTTAATTACCATTTTAATTTGATTTAATTTCATCATCAATTGCTTAATCATTCCTTAATTAAATCATGATTTAATTAACCCTCACATATGAAATGAATTTAGGGAAACAATTATGAAGGAGGTTCTAATCATTCTACTTCATCAGTCTGTTATTAATAATGCTTAATCAAGTTTAATTAATTAATTTTTACTATTTAATAACTTTAATAATCATTAAATTAATTAAGAAGGGTAATTAAGATTATAATTTCAAATTATCCTAATTACCTAGCCAATAAATCTCAAGAAAATTATGAGAGGCAGAGAATATCCCATAAAATCAACATATTAAATTTGAGGCTCATTAGCCAAGTCATTAAGGCCTAATTATACTAACTAAGAAAAAAATTAAACCTTAATTAAGCTCAAAATCACTATTCAAACTATAAAAAAAATATTTTTATTAAAATCTCCTATGTTTACCCTTTCCAAAATGGGTTACTCATCTCTTTAGGATTTTTCTGCAACTAGTTATGAATTTTTGAAGTTTAGGATGTTTAAATATATTTTAACCATTATTAATCCCTAATCGTTGACCCAATGCGGAGCTAACGGTGGCATTTTCCACATGGCACAGATTAGCCACTTAAATGATCTAACGCAAAGATGTTGAGTCAATGACGATGCTTTCATCCCCACCATCCTCGACGATGGGATTACCGTGGATTTTAATGGATTAAATCAAATAAAATGAGTGGATTAAATCATGACCATCCATTCTAATCATGCAGAATGGATGGTTGATGATCCTTCATCCCCCAAGCAACGGAAGATGGATACCGTCCCCTCCTCCGCTCAATCCGAGCTCGCCAAAGCTCATGAGGCATCAGGATCAACTCCAAAATATATAAGAGATAGATATATGGAGATCCTATGATGGAAATTGCATGAAATGAAGATTTCTATCACAAGAGATCAACACCTATGGACTTTTCTATGGTTTGTCAAAATTTACCTCCGAGAGCTCAAGACCAATGGTCCAACGATTAAGGTAGCTTCATCTTGAAGAGACGAAGCCCTATTTTGAAGCTCGCAAGTTTCCTCCCATCCAATGGCTTTATGGACTGATCGCCATCAAATATGTCATCAGAGTAGTCTAAGACTAGTTTTGAATCAATCGTGAATTGATTCATTTCACCTCGAGAGGAAGGTGTGGGTGAAGTTAATTTGGTATTGGTTGAGTTTGAGTGAGTTGGATGGAGTGGAGGCTCATTTTGCTGGTTTGGTGTTACCGCAATGGGGAGCTCAAGGGAGGTAGGGAAGGCACTAGGGAAGCTCATCTGACTCATTGAAGCTCATGGATGATTGTCTCTATGTTGGAATGAGATGGGGAGGAGTATATCCTCCTGAATGGATGATGGGGATTTGCTCTAATTTTGGTAGATGTCCCACTGAAGATGGGGACGGAATGGGGATGTGGAGCTCCTTGAGTGAGTGAAGGAAGTGGGCTGGCAAGGACTGAGGTTGAATGTCCATTCTCCTCAAGGTGAGCCCATAGAATGGTTAGCTCACCCTTTGACCCATGGCAATCAGCTTTAGTCATGTTAACTAGGTCGAGGTCCAAAACAAGCTTTGGGTGTCGCCAAAAGCAAAAGGGTAGGTGAGACTATACAAATGGAGATTTAGTCCCATTTGGATGGGTTTTAGGCTAATTCAGGTTTGAAATGGGTTGGGTTTGATTTGGCGACCATGGTGACCCAAAGATGGGACATGTCAAGTTTGGTTGTTTGGAGTTGGTTTGGTTGGTTTGGCTCAATTTGACCCATGTAGGTCAAATTGGGTCAATTAGGTTGACCAATTGGTCAAATTGGGTCAAACCATTGGATCATGTTCAAATGATGATTATGGATGTTTAGGTTCAATTGATTTGATTTGATTTGAAGTGGAATCAATTTGGCTCATAGGTTCATATAAATGGGTAAGTTGACCAATTTGATCAAATTGGCCAAATTAGCCTAAGGTTGGCTTAGATTGATTTGATTTGGAGATGATTGATTTTAATTAATTTGGATTTGGGAATGATTTATATCAATTTGACCCTTTAGGTCAATTTAGGGTCAATTAGGTTGACTTGGTCAAAATGGATTTAATCAAGGGCTTGATCATATTCAATAGTCAATTTATGATGAATTTGAGTCATTAGTTTGAACAATTTTGAATTGGATTGAGATTTGATTCAATTTGCCTCTTTAGGTCAAATTGGGTCAACTTGGGTCAAAGGGGCCAAATTGACTTGGTTAGGTTCAATTATTGGTCAAATCATATTCAATACTCAATTTATGATTGATTGGAAGTAATGGTTCTAATCAATTAGGTTTAGAATGAAGTTTGGTTCAATTTGGTTCATGTACTTGGGTCAGGTGATCAAATTAGTTTGGTTTGACCCAATTGATTATAATTGAAAAGTCAAGGGTAATCAACCATCATTGTAGAAAGTTATGGATTAGTTGGTTCAATCCAATTTGGGTTGGATTAAAGTTTGGATCAAATGGGTCCTTTAGGTCACTTCAAGTGAACCAAATGGGTCAATTTGAGTTGGATTGAATTAGGTTGAATTGAGTTTGATAATTGATTTAGATTGATTGATGGCTTTGATTTGATTTAGATTTAATTATATTTTGAAAATATGGACCCTTTTAGGGCAAAATGGCGTTAGGTTGATTGAGTTGATTTGGTTTGATTGATTTGATCATAGGCTTTGGAAGGATTTGAATTGGAGATTTTAATGGTTGGAATGCTTTGGTAAAAAGAAATTGGATTGGTTTCAATTGAATAGGTTTGGGCTTGATCCAAAGTATGATGGCAGGATTGATTTAAGTGTCCTATGACTAAAGAGATTCAAATGTCTAGACGATTCCTAAATCTAAGATAGGGAGGAAGAGTCCTCACTCTAAAAGTGAGGTCAACAATTATACTCTCTCTCTCTCTCTCTCTCTCCCTCCCTCTCCATATAACTAAGGTATCAATAATCATGATTTTATTTCTACTAAAATTTTGATTTGGATTAGATTTATTTAGTAGTTGTATTCTTCACTTTCAAGGGTGGTACTATTATTTCATTGTGTTATGTGGTCAGAATTTGTTAAAACAAGCTCGAGTATTCGAAACCAACTCAAGCACACGATCTGAGCTTGAGCTTTAAATTTTTCTCTCGAAATGAGCTCTTTTATTTGAGCTCGAGTCAAGCTCTTTATTTGAGCTCTTCGAGCCAACCACTTATTAAATGAGCTGAGCTTGATATAGTTAAAGATCAAGTTCAATTTAACTCTTTTATACCTATATTCTAAATTAAAGATACTAAAAAAAATTTCTATCAACTCAATTTCTCACATATAATAAATAGAAATATTATTCATCACTTAATTTTATAAGTTTAAATTTTTGTTAAAAAAATAAACCAAATAACTTAAAATAACCAAACCATCAAAATAACATATAAAATTGAATTATAATTCAGTTTATTCGGTTCGGTTTTGATTAAACCAAATAGCATATAAAAATAAAAGATAAAAAATATTTTTTAATGAACTAATTAATTAAAATAATCTAATAAATTTTATACATTAAAATTCTTAGTCAAATAGAAATCTAAATCTATACAAATAATTATTATTAAATCAAAATTACATATAATTAAAAATATATATATATATATATATATATATATATATATATATATATATATATATATATATATATATATATATATATATATATATATATATATATATATATATATATATATATATATATATATTTGACTTTTAACTAATTTTAGTTTATTCGGTTTAACCAATCTTTAAAATAAAAAAAATTGAACCAAAAATTGAAAATTGAATAACTAGACATTTGCAACCAAAAAATCAAACTGTGAGATTTAAAACCAAACCAAACCGACCAAATAATGTCGATTTGGTTCAGTTTTTCGGTTTGAACCGACTAGTGCACACCCCTAGGTGAGGTTGGGGCAGGCATCGAATGACTCTTCTTAAGTAGCAAATGAAGAATTTTATGAAAAATTGAACATACTTTTATCTCATATATTTAAATGCTTTCATTTTATTTAATTTTATTTAAAATATATAAAATGAAAATACTAATTATTAAAATTTATATTAATACTTAACCATCAAAATATTTATATTATCCATGCAATAACTTTTATTTCTACTACACTATTCATTAACCTGCACTAAAACATTTGTCAATACATTTAGAGGTTGTTTGAGATTAATTTTTTATGCTATTTTTTAAATATATTTATTTAAAATATTTTTTATATATTTTTATTTTTTATTATCAAAAATAAATAAGATTATTTTTAAAAATACATAAAATAATTTTTAGATATTTTAAATATTTTTAAAAATAACAATTATACTCAAATATATTTTATCTTCATACAAAATATAGATAAAACAAAACAAAAAAAAGCATACATAAAATAAAAAAAACAAAATGATCCTAAACGGCCTTTAGAATTTTCAAACAATTTATGCCTATGTCAAATTGTCAATAGACTTCAAGAAACCTATAGACAAAGAAAACTTTCCTGTGTGAATGAAATGAATAAACTAATTACGAAAGCTTACATCCATAATAAATCTCCACAATATATTTAGATAAATCTTGATGCAACAATAAGACAAAATATAGATAAAACTAATCTACCTCAAGAAAATAATCATTTCAATTTTTCTCCCATAAATATTGAGACAGCTATGAGGATTGTAGAAGCTTCTTTCTGGGATCAATTGCTTGAGGGTGAGAGGGCACTGATACCTCTCTTCTACTTCTGTGCTAACAAATCTATTAGACTCACTTAAAGTCACCCTTCTCTAGTTAACGAGCTTCTTGTGCGGCATAATTACTTTCTTAGTAGGGGAGAAAACTGAAAGAATGAGAGAGAGCTCTAAGAAATAAAAAATGCATAATGAAAAAATGAGCAACCCCAGAGTTTTATTTATAAACCTAGACTAGTGCCATAATGCTACAATGTCAGCACTAACCTCTGGTTTTTGAAAAAAATAACATCAGTCACATGCACCTCAGCATTGGTCATCGTCAAATCGGTTTTATGTCAATCAAAAAAGCATTAATTATTATTAATTTCAAAACCAAAAATGTGTCAGGCATTGATGTTGCACCACAACACTGGTCAAAAAGTTGTCCTTCCCATTTAAAGCGTATGTTCGTCTGCTAGCTTTTATGAACTGACTTTTAACTACATGACATATATAGAAGCACCAAGGTGCTAGTTAGCTGGTCAACATGAATAAACTAAGCTAAACATGTCCAATATTAAGTGCTACAACACTGCATTTGTAGTGCCAAAGAGCTAATCCTTTACCTTTTCAAGAGACAAACATACATGCTCTAAAATGCTACAATACTAAGCACTCGCCGCTAAGGCACCAATTTGACAGTGCTATTGAGCTATCAAGCGCCAAAGTGCTATCCTAATAAACATATTTTTAATGTCATGGCACTTAATAAAATGGATTTGAATAACCTGCATATACCCAGACACATGTATAAAAAATGGTCTAAATTAATTGTCTAAAGATGCTATATAGTTTAGTTTCCGATTGGGTCTTATGTTCAAAAAACCTAACCATTCCTCGATAATGGCTATATTGATTGTAAAATTTATTCGAAGGGATATGTTCAAAATGAATGAAGTTCATCATTCAAGATAATTTAAAACAATCATTCATCCACCCATCCATCACTATTTATCAAGGATGATAAGCTAAAAAATTCTCTGCTCCTAAATAGCTAATGTTAAATTAATTATATCTATGTTCATACTTAAATAATCTCTTGCTAGTAAAGATGTGGCATGTGTCATCTCGTGATTTTGTAATCAAATGAAATGACATAAAATACAAATTTGACAAAACCCTCGATCGGGTGGTTTGGCTTCTATATAGCTCCACTATATTTTGGTCATGGTAATTGTCCTTATGTTTTCTAATGGATTTGCTCCTTGAGCCATGAATTATGGAATTTAATATGCAAAAAATCTTCTATTAGCTAAAGTTGACTTAAGTTTACCACATTAGACAAATATCACCCAAAGTCTACAAGAATACCTTGAATGACACAACTCATGACTATTGACAAGGATTCTTTGGTCAGAAACTATTTCTCTTGACTAAGTTGACTAGGGATCATGACAGCCCGGGATGACAGAACTATGGGATCTTGATCGGGCGTATCAACATCCCCTCCAATATACACATTAAGTTAAATGACAATTATTTATGTCATATCACACATACCACTAGCGCTCATATCGTGGAGATATGATTATTACCAACCATAATCAAGAATGCTCTCGTATTGTGGTAAGAGTAGTAATTAACTATGGAGGCCTATGTCCATAGGAAGTAGAACCCATATATAAATAAATCCTAATGTAATGCTAGAAGAAATCTAGTTGAATATATATCAATAAGTCTCTTGAAAAACATACTTCTACCCATCAACCATCAAAATAAAGATGGTTGAGAGCATCTTCAAAAGTGTTTTTTTTTCTTTAGCGATCACATGGTTCATGATATTTTGGTAGTTTCAATTTCCATTGTTGCCACAAAGTCAGTTTTTAACACAAGTGGTAGTATTCTTGATCCATTTAGAAGTTCATTATCCCAAATGATTGCACAAGCTATAATATGAGCTCACGGTTGAAAGTGAGAAAAATGAATAGTTAATCTAGTAAATGTGAAAAAAATATTAATGATATTAATAAATTTGATGACGGTACTTCTTAATTTTATAATTATTTATTTTTTCTAATATTTTTAATTAAACTAATTATTTACTCATTTATTTACAAATTTGGCAAAATTTACAAGTGAAATACAAACTTTGTGGCTAAGATTATCATGTTGCTTGAAAAAATTTATAATACAAAACTCTTGGAAATTTTATTTTATTGAATTATTGAGAAGGTTTGGTGAATAGTCAACTATTGATTGTTTACTTAATTTTATGTTGGTGAACTTGTAGCAACTTTTATATGGTTAAGGTGACACTATATTTCTTATTATTTAACTTAATTTAGTTGATTACTTGCTATTATTTGGACTTTGGAGAGTGAGATATTGGCAAAATTTACATGCTTTATTGTCATTTAGATGCAACCTTTTGAACTTAAGAGAGTGTGGTATTGACTAAAAAATTATTTATTTTGTTGCCATTTAGATGCAGTCATTTACATGTTTTGCTGCTACTTGTGAGTTGTGACCTTTACTAATTTGATGTTGGAAATTAATTTTTGTCACTATTAGCTAGTGACATTCTATTTTTTCTACACCTTTGTCACTTTGCCTGACTGTTAGGCAATGGCCTGTGAGTTAGGGGTTGGTTTCTAAATAGATGGTTGTTTTATTTTTTTTAGCACTACCAGCTTTTTATTAATTCTAACTAATGGGTTCTCTTTAATCTCTATTAAATTCTTATATTCTAATTCTTCTTAGGGGCAATGACAACAATTGATGTAATGATTAATATATAAATATTGTTGGTTACATATTTTGGTGTTATGGCTCTCTGAGGCTTGGAGCTGGGGACTTTTCAAATTTATTATTACCCCATACGTATACATGGTGATCATATTTTTTTAGATATTACACTTGAATATGGTTAACAAGTGATATTTTTATAACTGAGCTTGGGACCTAATTTGCATATATATATGAGGCTATGACAATGGATTGCAACTACATCTACATACATGATATCAAATTTATTCACTTAAATATGGTCAAAAAATATGAATCATGATGAGCTCTTGTAATTTTTTTCTCATTTTTTTGTTGGTAGTTTTTGTTGGTATTATGTGTAGCCTGCTTATAGGAGAATATATCTTTTAAAATATGTAGGTATTTAGTTTAGTTAATAAACTTCTCCATTTTTTTAATTCTAACTTTCAAAGAATTAGACCTTACTTGTGAGTTGTGACCTTTACTTGTTTGTTGTTGGAAATTAATTTGCTTATGTTATTCGGTTTACCAAAAATAGTTCCGAATAAACCAAAGTATTATTCAGTTAATTCAATTTTTTCACACTAATTGGATGGTTCAGTTATTGAGAATCCTTGGTTTGGTTTGTTTGGTTTGATGAAAATGTCAACAAAACTAACCAAATCAATCAAATGCACACCCCTATCCAAGATTCTACTCTCTCTCTCTCTCTCTCTCTCTCTCTCTCTCTCTCTCTCTCTCTCTCCATGTAACTAAGGCACCAATAACCATTACTTTTATTTCAGCTAAAATCTTGATTTTGTGGATTAGTTTTATTTATTGGTTGTGTACTTCACTTTCAAGGGTGGTACTGTTATTTCATTATGTTATGTGGTCATTAAAACAAGTTCGAGTATTTGAGACCATCTCAAGCACATGATCTGAGCTCCAGCTTTAAATTTTCTCTAAGTCGAGTTTGAGATCTTCATTTGAGCTCTTTATTTGAGTTTTATTTGAGCTCGAGCCATCCACTTATAAACGAGCTGAGCTTGATATGCTTAAAGCTCAAGCTCAATTTAACTCATTTATACCTATATTATAATAAATATAAATATTATTCATTACTTAATTTTATAAGTACTTAAAAACAAAATATCTTCAATAATTTTCATTTGAAATGTTTATGGGGAAGTTGTCTATTTCACCTATTTTAATTGTCATGTTGATAACAATTTGGTTGTTCTGCTGTCAGATCATGGAAAATTGAACGTACTTAAATCTCATATATTTAAATATTTTCATTTGATTTAATTTTTTTAATATATAAAATAAAAATACTTATTATTAAAATTTATATTAATACTTAACCATCAAAATATTTATATAAAATAAAAAAGTAAGTGAAATAAAACTTGCGAGCTTGATTCCATAATTTTAAAAATAAACACTCAAACAAACTTGTTTTACTATTTAAATAATCATAAATACTCTGACTCATTTAGATCCTTTCAAAAAAATGGAAAGAATTAAAATAAAATAATTTATAATCAACTCTCAAAAAATCCCACTAAGTTCATAACGTTCTACCCATCATGATATGAACCATGGTTAGCCCAAACTAACTCGAATTGGTACCATATAAAATAAGCCCATTCACATAAAGCACCTTAGGAACACAATACCTTTACGGAATTTCTAAATAGCCATAAATGACATGAAATAACTTTTATTTCTAAACATGGCAGTACATTTAGAATTTTCAAACAATTTTATGCCTATGTCAAATACGTCAATAGACTTCTAAGCAACCTCACTGACACAGAAAACTTCCCTGTGAACGAAATGAACAAATTAGTTATGGGAGCTTACTATAATAAATCTCAACAATATATTTGGATAAATCTTGATGCAACATTAAGACAAAATATGGTTAAAATAAAACTAATCTACCTCAAGAAAATAATCATTTCAATTTTTCTCCCATAAATATCGAGATAGCTATTTAACCAATTAAAGTAGTTGTGTTATATATGAGATCAATAAATATATAAACATAACATATATTTTAGTTGTTATTTAACCAATTAAAGTAGTTGTGTTATTACTAATTATTATCCAATATTTATATTAGATAAATTGATATTAAGATGTAATAGAATTAAATATTGGATCTAATATACATTATAAAAAGTAAGATATGAGAGAATCCAATTTTTTTTTCAAGAGTCATGACATTAATTTAGAGAAATACAAACTGTGGCTTTGGTTTGAAAAACATTTACAATACTAAACTCTGGAGATTTTATTTTATTGAATTATTGAGAAGGTTTGGTGAATAGTGAACTATTAATTGTTTACTTAATTTTATGTTGGGGAACTTGTAGCAACTTTTATATGGTTAAGGTGATTATATTTATTGTTAACTTATTTTTAGTTGTTCACTTGCTATTATTTGGACTTTGGAGAGTGAGGTATTGGCTAAATTTTACATGCTTTGTTGCATTTAGATGTAGCCTTTGAAATTTAGAGTGTGGTATTGGCTAAAATATTATATATTTTGCCATTTAGATCATTTATATGTTTTGCGCTACTTGTGAGTGACCTTTACTAGTTTGGAGTTGGAAATTAATTTGTGACTATTAGCGGTGAGATTCTATTTTTTCTACACATTTGTCACTTTGCCTGACTGTTAGGCTTCAGCCTGCGAGTGGGGGTGGATTTCTAAACTAATGGTTGTTTTATTTTGTAGCACTATCAGTTTTTTATTAATTCTAACTAATTAGTTTCTCTATAGTCTCTATTAAATGCTTATATTCTAATTCTCCTTAGGGGAAATGACAGCAATTGATACAATGATTAATGTATAAATACAGTTGGTTACTTAATTTTGGTGTTATTTCCCTCTCAAAGGTTTGGAGCTAGTGACTTTTCAAATTTATTGTTACCCCATACATATACATGGTGATCATATTTTTTAGATATTACACTTGAATCTTGTTAACAAGTGATATTTTTATAACTAAGGTTGGGCCCTAATCTGCATATACATATATATCTGCATATACATATATATATTCTTGCAAGTTTTGAAGGTGAAATGCTAGGAATGCATTCAACAATCAATAAGGCTATGACAAAGGATTGCAACTACATCTACGTACATGATACTTTTATAGTTTTACTCAAATTTAAAGAGGTATAGGTCATCCCATGGGTCAATCAACCCAAATTTAGACCATTTAGCTAAGTAATTAGGCTTAATTAATTATCTAAAACTTCAAATCCTAATTATCTGCTCCTTGGGGCTTTTATTTTTCTTTTATTCTCCTCCATCTAAGCTTTCCAAAATGGGTTTATTTATATTTTGAACTTTTCTATAATTAGTGATGATTTTTTTAAAGTTCTGCTTAATTAGCACATATTTTTAACCCTTATCAATCCATTTACACAATTGGTGTTGAGACTAACGCTGGTTTTTCCACATGGTGTCATGAGATTAGTCACTTAAATTGTCTAATGCTTGTTGACTTAACGGTGGTGGATGAGCTTTCATTTTGGCCATTCATCATGGATCAAATAACTAGATTAATCTTGTGGTTTTAAAGAAATAAATCGATAAAATTAACACAAGTAATCATGGTCATCCATTCTAATCACGAAACCAACTAATGATAATCCATCATCTTCTCACGCGGAAGACACATCATTTATCTTTTATCACTTGATCCAAGCTCATGCTCGCTCGACACTAGATACAAAATGTAAGGGTATGATTCTAAGGGAAATCTTACTCGATCATTAAAGCATATTCATTCACAAAGTACCAAAATCTTACTATTTTCTGACTAGAAATTGTTGGCTTTATGAGCCTCATGTTCAATCTAATTAATTATGATGATAACAAATATATGCTTGGATGTTCTAATGTATATTTTATATGTTTCAGATATATTGATTGCTAATTATATATCCAATATATCTCATAATATATTTGAGAAATTACAAATATGAATGAAAGTTAAATCGGGATACTGCTCAAGATACAATATTTAATATGTATTTATAACTATCTTAGAAATTCATATGAGTTCATTACATGAATTAATTTTCTCCCATAAATATCGAGACATAAGGGTGAGTTGGTTTTTCTATGAAATAAATATAAACAAAAACATATATTTTAGTTGTTATTTAATCAATTTAAAAGTAGTTGTGTCATTACTAATTATTATCCAATATTATTATTACATAAATTGATATTAAGATGTAATAGATTGAAATATTGGATCTAGTATACATTAAAAAAAGATATGAATGAAGTTAACCATATAAAAAAATGTGACAATAATGTGGAAAGATAACCAAAGATTTAACAACAACAACAACAACAACAATAACAAGCCTTAATCCCACTAGGTGGCTTACATGAATCCTTTTTGTCCTATTATGTGTCAAATTCTCATTTAATTTATAAGATCATTTTTTATACATCTTAACCAAGTCTTTTAGTTACCTTTCTTAACATAAAGAAATCTAATGCATCTACTCTAATTGTCATTACTAATTATGTCCAAACCATCTATAACTCCCTAATCTTATTACCAGAGCTACTCCAATTTTTAACATAATTTTGCATTCTATCTCTAAGAGTAAAGATATCCATGAGCATATCATCTCTATAACACTTAACTTAGTCTTATAAAGATTTAAGAATAAATAAAATCAAGCATAAAAATAAGAAAATTTGATTTTAGCTATTCATGTTATACAATCATAGACCATATCATAGAAGTTTGAAACTCATTAAGAAAGTTTTTAAAAATTCTAACAAGAAAAATTAAACCATTCATAAAAATAAGAAGGTTATCAGTAAAACCAAACGGGGACTCCAAAGAACCTCCTAAGGTGTGATAAGTCTTTTGAAGAAAGTCCTCAAACATTTTATTTAAACTTCTGGAAATATTTTCTACAACAACAATGAATAATACTAGAGAAATAGGATCACCTTGTCTAAGCCCATGAGAATCTTTAAAGTACCCATGAGTTTTACCATTGTTGATAAGGAAAAAAAGAGGTGATTCAATATAGTAATTTATTTAATGCATATTAAAGAGAATTAATTTAATTTAATTTAATTTAGTTATTTGAAACCTTCCAAATGCTCTATCTTAATAGTACTCATTGAGGAAATGTTTAAAACCTTTTCTTAATCCAAACCCAAAATTTTCTTGGTGGTTACACTAGCTAATCAAGTCCAAAAATGAGCTTAGTGTTGGAGAAAAGAATATTCAGGTTTCAATTTTTTATTTCTTTTATGCAAACATTTCTCATGAATTTCCAACCTCTCCTCCCAAGCAAATTGGGAAATGAAAGTTGAAGGATTGATTCAAAGGAAAGGATTGTTCTTTCTTCAAATTTATCTTGAATCCTTTAAGTAAGATCAACCTTTTGCAATGTTTTGTTTTGCTCATGTAATTAAATTTAAGTATAATTTTTACACTTTTGATTTTTCAAGTAATTATATTTTGATTGAAATCTTCTTAATCACTTATTTCGCGTTATTTATTTTAAAATCAATTATCTCATTATATCATTGTTTGAATTTTTATACAAATAATGTTGTAAAATTAAATTAAATTAAAATAAATTTGTGCCAAAACTAAAATTTTTATTTCATTATTTTTCAATTTACATTTTGTTAAAAAAACACTCTTGCTTGCATTAGAATATTGGATTTAAAATTTTTTTATTATAATATTTGTTTGTGAAAGTTTTAGATCAATTGATTTATATTTAATAATTATTTAAGATTGATTCTCAAAGAACATATTCACATATTGGGTTTTGAATTTTTAATTGCTTACACTTTCATATATTATTAGTAAATCACATTTGATTTTTTATCAACACTTAATTTGCAATTTTAATATTCATATTTGCTTAAATAAATCATCATTTAAAAAAAATAATATTTTTAATATTGATTAAATTAATTTACTATTTGTTGAAATTTAATTTATTTTAATTATATTTCATTAAATCATCATTAACCATTAAATTTGGAACTTTATTTTTTATTATAATTAATTTACATTATTGACCTCATTTTTTTAATTAAATCACAATCTTTCTGCTAAGTCTATCAATAAAGTTAGGAGGATCAATTTTAATAAATTGATCTAAAATTACCCAAAATATCCTTCAAAATAAAATTACCCCAAAATTGAAATTAATTACACTCGTAGCCTTTTCATAGCATAATATTACCTTAGCGTAAACATGGAGCATGAACACAAATAGGTCCAAACACAAGAGCTAAAAAAACGTTAATTGAATAATAAACAAGATGGTCCCATTATTGTTAAGAGGGGGGTAAATTGGGTATTTAAAATATTTTCAATTTAAAACTTAATTAGATTGCTTTATATAAAAATTAATTGCAAGTAATTTTTTCTTAATCATCCATAGCAATTATAAACAATAATAAGGAAAAGCTAGAGTGCATAAAAAGTAGAAAGAGAACACAGAGATTTTTACGTGGTTCAACCAAACCCCAAAAATTGGGTTAGATCCATGCCTAGCAGCCCAAACTAGGAATTTATTAAATCAAAATGAGATTACAACAAATCTCTCATACTCCCCTTCACATACAAGTACAACCCAACACCGTAGTTTCCTACATGGACAAGTACAACCCAACATGTACTTTCTTATAATAAGCAAGTACAACTCCAACACAAACCAAGATAAGGAAAAAGAAAGATAAAGATATCTAACTCCGATTTTAAAAGATTTTTGCTCACAACCCAAACTATACCAATATTAAGGCAAGTGAATATTAATGAAAGAGATTTTACTTTAATTTTAAATTTAAATTGAAATAAAATCTTTAATCAAGTGTGTAATGGAAGTAAGTAACTTAATGTTTCTTTGAATGATCTTTAAAGAGTTTTAAATGATTTTCTTATATGACTTTGAAATGCAAACTTAAATGGAATATGAATCAACTTAATATGCAATGTTAAATCACAAAACTTTAGCTTGAATTCTTTTTCACACAAAATAACTTTTATTCAAATGATAAGTGAATTTGCAATTAGGGATTACTAAACAATTACTTAAATAAAGATTGGAACGATACCTCAAGAAAGCTATCACATAACCTTTATGTAAATTAGTTGAAAGCAAGTTAACCACAATCACAAAATAAATTAAATAGGTTATGAAGTGGTCATCCAAGTGGATAAATAAGTTAGATGTAATGTTAAGCACAATCAAACTTAACCAACCAATTAGAAACTTTATGACAATGTGATAAACAAAACATATTCAAATGATTAAGCATCATAAAACCAATAGTCTTTGTAAAAGATCTTGGCCAAACACATAAACAATGGATAATGAAATGATTAAGCACATAATAAACTAAAATCCTTGTGTTAGCTTTCAGCTAAATAAGAAACCAAAGGATTATAAAGTGATTAAGAACAAAATGAATTAAGTTTCTTATGTTGGCATTCGGCCAAGCAAGAAACCAATGTATTATAAAGTTATTAAGCATAAAATAAGTCAATTAACGTTATACAATTCAAAGCCATGAAAAGATAAAGATAATATAAGAAACTTAGCACCTTAAGAATTTAAAACAAGCTTTCAAGCTCGATCAAGGGAGGAAATAGACAAATCCTTCACTTTTCCTAATCAATCTTCAAGCCAAATAATTTCCAAGGGAAAGAGAATAATGATCAGGAATGGTTGCACTTGAATCACCATAAATCTCCCAAGAGTTTTTTAGCAAGGATCGCCAAGGTGGAGAAGGTGAGCAAAAGAGTAAGAGCAAATAGTAGATCTAGGGAACCTTTTCAAGTTATAATAAGGCTCTTACATAGAGAGGGAGGATTCTAGGGTCGTCCAAAGCATGATACAATGAGGTGGGAATTGATTAGGCAAATTGAATTTCAAATCCAAGGGATATTGGATGGCCAACAAGATATTCAAGAGCCTTTGCAAATTTGAAACAAACCAATATGGAAGTATTTTGAATAGGATTCATGGCTAGAGAAAGAGGGAAGTTCCTATGAATATTTCATTCAAAGGAGGTCCATGGAAGATAAATGAATGATGGTGTTTTAATAAATTAAATCCATGAAAATTCAATTGAAGAATTTTGGTCAAAGAAGTTTCCAAATATATGAAACCAAATTAATGAATTAATTAGGATCTAATCTTATTATATTATGTATTATTCGAATATTAAATTAATAAAAATTAATTTAATTTTGAATTTAAGTGGCCGGCCCCTAAAGACAATTTCCTAAAGTGAATTTAATTAGAAAGGAATTGTTTTGAAAAAAAAAAGTGCTGAATTGAATTTAAATTTAAAATAACTTATAAATCAATTAAGCTTTAAATAATCAGAATAAATCATGTTTGGGACTTTCAAAATGTTCCATTAAATATTTTAATTAATTTGGCAAGAATATGTCATGAATGAAGAAATTTAAATTCATAAATAATTCAAATTTAAAAATTTAAATTAATGAATTTTTAAAAATATAAAAAATAAGAAAATATTATATGGAAATGTTTTGAATGAAATTTACACATTTTTTTGACAAAATGCATTAAAAAAATTCGGCCAAAAACAATGTGAAGATGAATATGATAATAGAGAGAGAAGAAAGAATATAGGAGAGATAATAAAAAAAAAATGATAATTTTAGGATAATTTAATTTTCATGTAATAAAAATATGAATTAAAAATTATAATTTGCATGAAAATGATTTAATAAAGTTTAAACATAATTTATTTGGCTTGAACTCACATTTAATGGAACTTATTTCATGCACTTAGTTCATATTATCCAAAATGGATAATTTAATGAATAATTGCAATTTAAAGATATAGAAAATATAAGTTATTTAAGAATGATGAATTTAAAATTGGGTGAATTATTTATTTTATCTTAGTGAGCTTTTCATTTGCCTTAATATATTAATTTTTTAAAAAAATTCTCACCTAGTGCATATCTGATAGCTTTAGCATTTTGAATTGATTTTATTTAACAAGGCTTGAGTTTGCAGTTATGCCTACATGCATGTAATTAGAAATTAGTTTTGGACTAATTAAAATAAAAGATAAGCTTTCCAAAGAAGGTGGTTATCCTCACTAAATACATGCTCTTTATGTGCAATTGGGGGGAGCCCATTTCAAGGAGAAAAATAATATGCAGTATGGTTCATAAATTCTAAGAGTTTCTAGTTACTTTTAATATTTATGCCTATAAATTTAATTAAATGAGATTGTGAGTTAGGTATAAAATTTAATTTTTTTTCTAATAGCCTTATAGGGGGTCAAGGCAGATAAATAATAAACATCTCAAGAAAAAAATCTAAGAAAAATCATGTCATTTTTTAATGTGCAATATAATGTAAATAAATCATCAAACCATCAAATTAATATAGAAAAGACTAGTGTAGTTGTGTTTTGCTATACACCTTAAAAAGAATGAAAATGGGCAGCCCAACTTAAAACTAAGTAAATAGCCTATGGGGGTATTCATATCTTCATGGTGTAAGTACTCAGGCTTGTGGCCTTAAACTTTTATGCCTTTTAGCCCCTACTTATCATAAATCACATGGTTCTACCTTAGTTTTAATACAAATTATATTTTATAATTATAAAATAAAATTCTATTTAAACATACAAAATAGAGATAAGCTAAAATACATATACATAGTAGTAGTTATATTTCATATAGCGGAGCTTGATAATGGTAGTAAGCTAACCTATCAGACTTATTGTGCAATGAGTGAATATCCCTATATTCAAAGAAAAAAGACAATATACATGTATGATGTTATCCACATTCATCACGCACTATGACATCTAAATCAATTTTATTGATTAATTATTGTTGCTTTACAATGAGGTTATGAGTTGTGTTAATTTTTAAATTCTTAAAGAGCCTAATGAAATCCTATGATACATGAAAACATCACAATTTAAGAATCAAGAAAAAAGCATGAAATTTTTAGTGTACAATTAAAGTAGACACATCAATCAATCAATCAATCAAATTAAAATAATAATAAAATGTTAGTGCTGTTAGGTTCCGTTATACACCCAAAAAAGGAAAAAAATGTGGGTTGTCAAGTTCAACCCTTATACAACATGGATTATAATAAATATTACAACAAATGAAATAGCCTATAAGGGTCTTCACCTTCACTTGATCTTCCAAATCTTGGGTCCTCCAAGCATTGCAAGGCCTCTTATATTCTATGCCTTCTAACCTCTGCTCTTCCTAAACCTAATAGCTTCTAATCATATTCTATTACAAAAGTGCATTTAAAATTCTAAAATAAAATTTTACTAAACCTACAAAATAGAGATTAACTATAACATACATACACACCATGCAATTATATATCACATAATTAAACTTAGCACTCATTGGTGCTAAGCCCACCTGTCCTAATGAGCTATGCTAGAAAGGCAAGTAGCACCTATAAGCAAGAAAACTTAGTTTATTATTATTATTATTATTATTACAGCTCTTTTAATTAAGTACATCCCCTATAAAAAATATCATTAGTCTAATAAATAACATCTTATCATCTAAACTATAAACAAATAATTCTAACATCCTATCTAAAATATTATATCATAAAATAATAAAAAATACATCACATCAAAACACCATCCTAACCTAAGTTTAAGATCAGTGACCTATAAGTCAACTATGTGTGCAAAGGCAAGTATCGTGAGGCAAAGCTATGCTTTAGAGTTTAAGTTATGATTTAAATGATAAGTTCAAATAATTAACCAAAGGATGGTTCGATTCAAGAGGTAAGTGATTTAATTATAAGTTTTAAATTTAATTTTTAGTTTATGTTTGAGCTGGATTTAGTGTTTAAAGAATGTGAAAATTCATAATTTCCAATTAGGTGAAACTTATTTTCGATACTTTATCCTAAGATCACATCTAAAGATGTAGTTTTGTGATCCTCTTAACCCTTTTGATGAAATGTTAAAATATTTTTTTATTGGTCCTTAAGTTTGAATAAAACTTAAATAACCTTAAAACCATTAGGAAGAAAACAATTTAAATTTAATAACTGCAGTGTGAATAAAATCATATGGCACCCATTCAATATGTCTCATTATTTTAATCATCATGCCACCAATGTTATGCTTTTGAAAATTAAGGATTTCTTTAGTTTTGTATTCTAAGATCTCTATATGCATGATCTAGATGAGCTTATTATTCAAACACAAACCCAAGCTTATGCATATGCTTCTTTTGATCTCTAGTGTGACTTTAATCCATTTAAACATATGATTTGAAGAAACATATGGGGACATTTAATGTTTACGCACCAACATGTATTTATATATGCACTACTTTAGTATTAGCACGTGTCATTGTTAAACCAAAATGTGATATCAAAACATCTTTTGGGCCAATAGCCTTGGAATCTCATGAGTCCAAACTATATACTTTCTATATGACATATGCATACAAATAAATGTAAGTGTGCAAAACTTAAAAGCTATAAGATGGTATATCAATTTTTACTTAACACATGTATTTCTTCATACATCTCTTATCGGTACGTGTCATTGTTAGACTAAGGAGACAAATTCTCTAAGACCTCCTTCATACCAGTAGCCCTATCTCCCTGGCTGTGCAAACTATATACCTTAAGAGTGTAGCAAGTATACACGTTATTAATACATTAAACTAATTCTATCTATTTCAATAAAGATACATATGCATTCATGCTTTGAATATAGGAAAAGTACATTTTGTATTTATTAGTGATTAGTGATAATAGCATTAAGAAATATTAAATTAACAATCCAATTTTTATAAAACATGAAGAATACATGATTGATAACCAACATACAAACACAATAATTAGAAACTTAACTAAGTGCCATAATAAAATTTTTTACCCTACCATTAATCCTAAGGCTAACCATATAATATTAAAACAATTTAAGCTTAATTAAATTCTTTATTTAATACCTTGAATTTAAGTGGATTAACCTATATGAATTTAAAATTACATCATGCTAGATATTAAGAAATTTAAAGGTAGAATCAATTTTATGAATTAATTAACATAATTAATTAACAATTAATACCCAAGAGGATTAATTAATTAATCATATACCTTGAATTTAAGGTGAAATTAATACATGATTATGATAATATTAATAATTTCATAATTAATTAAAATTAATACCAAGAAAATTAATTAATCATATACCTTGAATTAAGGAATAATGACAACAATGCAAAGAATATATTAAATGTGGTAATGGATTGAAACTACATCTACATACATGATACTTTTAAAGTTTACTCAAATTTATTCACTTAAATGTGGTAAGACATATGAATCATGATGAACTCTTGTAAACATTTTTTCTCTTTTATTTTTGTTGGTAGATTTTGTTCATATTATGTGTAGCTTAAATTGCAATGCTTATAGGAGAATATATCCTTTAAAACATGTATATATTTAGTTTACTTAATAAACTTTTTCTTTTTTTAAATTCTAACTTTGAAGGAGTTGGACCTTACTTGTGAGTTGTGACCTTCACTTGTTCGTTGTTGGAAATTAATTTGCTCATGTTATTTGATTTATCAAAAATAGATCCGAATAAACAAAAGTATTATTCGGTTGAATTGAATCGGTTAATTTGATTTTTTTTTCACACTAATTGGATGGTTCAGTTATTGGGAATCCTTGGTTTGGTTTGTTTGGTTTGAAAAAAAATGTCAACATAACCAATCAAACCGTTGAGAGGACACCCCTATCCAAGATTCTGCTATCTCTCTCTCTCTCTCTCCATGTAATTAAGGCATCAATAATCATGACTTCTATTTCTACTAAAATTTTGATTTTGTAGATTTGTTTTAGTTAGTGGTTGTATTCTTCGCTTTCAAGGGTAGTACTACTATTTCATTATGTTATGAGGTCATATTTTATTAAAACAAGCTCGAGTATTCGAGACTAGCTCAAGCACAAGATGTGAGCTCGAGCTTTAAATTTTTCTCTTGAGCCAAGTTTGAGCTCTTTATTTGAGCTCGAGTCAAGTTCTTTATTTGACCTATTTGAGCCAACCACTTAATAAATGAGGTGAGTTTGATATGCTTAAAGCTCAAGCTCAATTTAACTCGTTTATACTTATATTTTAAATTAAAGAGACTAAAAAAATTTCTATTAACTCAATTTCTCACATATAATAAATAAAAATATTATTCATCACTTAATTTTATAAGTACCTAAAAACAAAATATCTTAAATAATTTTCATTCGATAGAGTGGAATGTTTATGGGGGAAGTTGTCTATTTCACCTATATATTTCAAAGTTAGTTTTTAACATAAGTGGTTGTATTTTTTATGCATTTAGAACTTTCTTATCCCTAATGATTGCACAAGCTATAATATGTGCTCAGAATTGAATGCATGCAAAATGGACAGTTAATCTAGTAAATGTGAAAGAAAATATTAATAATATTAATAAATTTGATGAAGGTACTTCTTAATTTCATAATCATTTATTCTTTATAATCCTTTTAATTAAACTAACTATTTACTCATTTATTTACAAATTCAGCAAAATTGACAAGTGAAATACAAACTGCCTCTTTATGATGTTGCTTGAAAAATTTACAATAATAAACTCTTGAAGATTTTATTTTATTGAATTATTGAGAAGGTTTGGTGAATAGAAAACTATTAATTGTTTGCTTAATTTTATGTTGGTGAACTTGTAGAAACTTTTATATGGTTAAGGTGATGTTATATTTCTTATTGTTTAACTTATTTTTAGTTGCTCACTTGCTATTATTTGGACTTTAGAGAGTGAGGTATTGGCTAAAATTTACATGCTTTGTTGTCATTTAGATGCAGCCTTTTGAACTTTAGAAAGCATGGTATTGGCTAAAATATTATATGTTTTGTTGCCATTTAGATCCAGTCATTTATATGTTTTGCTGCTACTTGTGAGTTGTGATCTTTACTAGTTTGTTGTTGGAAATTAATTTGAGGTTAGTAGGTGGTGAGATTCTATTTTTTCTACACCTTTGTCACTTTGCTTGGTTGTTAGGCTACAACCTGCGAGTGGGGGTGGGTTTCTAAACCGATGATTATTTTATTTTTTAGCACTATCAGTTTTTTATTAATTCTAACTAATAAGTTTCTCTCTAGTCTCTATTAAATGCTTATATTCCAATTCTCCTTGGGGGAACTGATAGCAATTGATTTAATGATTAATGTATAAATATGGTTAGTTACTATTTTTTGATGTTATTGTCCTCTTAGAGGCTTAGAGCTGGTAACTTTTCAAATTTATTATTACCCCATATGAATACATAGTGATCATATTTTTTTAGATATTACACTTGAATTTTGTTAACAACTGATATTTTTATAACTGAGCTTGGGCCCTAATCTGCATATATATATATATATATATATATATTGCAAGTTTGAAGGTGAAATGCTAAGAATGCGATCAACAAACAATGATGTTATGACAATGGATTGCAACTATATTTACATACATGATACTTTTACAGCTTTACTCAAATTTATTCACTTAAATGTGGTCAAAAATATAAATCTTGATGAACTCTTGTAATTTATTTTTCTCTTATTTTGTTGGTAACACTACCATTGCCTCCCAAGTCCGATGTGAAAAGTGGAGGGTTTCTAGTAGTCGCGAAACTTGTCGAAATAATCATGACATGAATCCTTTAAATCATTGTGTTAATGCTAGGCGCCCTGAAGTTCGCACAGTGGTTTGAATACGTTGAAAATGTGCTAGTGTACGCATCGTGTGTTAAATAAGTGAGGGTTCCGACATTATGGACGGATGCGAGCAAAGAAGTTAGTCCATGAAACTAAAATTAGGTTAGGATCTTGAATATAGGTACTCTTACGTAAATTAATGGAATTAATAGATATTATGGTTCATAGAAAGATAAATATTTTATGTGTTCAAGAAACTAAATGGGTTGGGGAGAAGGCCAAGGAGATTGATAGTTTAGCTTTTAAACTTTGATATTCAGGTAAAAGTCAAATTAGAAATGGTGTAGGTGTGATTATAGATAAAAGTTTGAAGGATGATGTTATAAATATTAATAGATGTGAAGATAGAATTATAACTTTAAAGATTATTGTTGATACTAAGATTATCAATGTTATAAGTGTATATGCTCCTCAAGTAGGTTTGGAGGTAAGCGCAAAAGAAAAATTTTAGAATGAATTAGAGGGATTATTACAAAAGATACCTCTTGAAGAAAAAATATTTATTGAAGGAGATTTAAATGGACATGTTGGTAGAGTGGTAGAAGATTTTAAAAGTATTCATTGTGGTCATATGAGTGACTAATGAAGAAGGTAGGAGACTATATTAGATTTTTCTTTAGCTTATGATTTTATAGTTGCTAACACTTTATTTAAGAAAAGAGATGAACATATTATTACTTATAAAAATGGATCTAGTAAAACACATATTGATTATTTTCTGATAAGAAAAATAGATCATTTAGATTGTAAAGATGGTAAGGTCATTCCAAGTGAAAATTTAAGTACCCAACATCGATTATTAGTTTTAGATTTTTAGATGAAAGGTTGTAAGAGAAAAAATAAACCAAATTATTGTTCTAGAATTAGATGGGGATACTTAAAGAACACAAATAAAAATATTTTTAAGAGCAAGCTACAAGAGATTAGAATTTGGGATGTTCATAAGGAAGCTAACATTATGTGGGAAAAAATAGCAAGTGATATTAAGCAAGTTGCTAAAGATGTGGTTGGAGAATCAAAAGAAAAAGCTTCTTTTAATAAGAATAGTTGGTGGTGGAGTCAGAGGGTGCAAGAAAAGATAAAAAATAAGAAGTATTGTTATAAAATTTAGTTTAGATGTAAAAACTCAGAGAATTGGGAAAGATATAAAGTGGCATGTAAAGATTCTAAGAAAGCAGTATATGATGCAGAAAATTTAGCTTTTAGTGATTTATACAATAGATTAGATACCAAAGAAGGTGAAAGATGTATTTATAAGTTAGCCAACCAAAGAGATAGGTGAAGTAAAGATATGGTTAAAGTGAGGTGTATTAAGGATGAAAATAATAAAATCCTTTTTTTAGAAAATGATACTGAAAATAGGTGGATGAAGTAATTTGATAAACTTTTCAATGAAGGATCTAAAAGTACGATTGATTTTAGCAACCTTAATACCCTAAATAAAAATAGAATTTCATTTTATCATCGATTAGTAACTGAAGTTAGTGAAGCTTTAAAGAAAATGAAATGTGGAAAAGGTAAGGACCATAATATTCCAATAGAAGTGTGGAAATGTTTAGGAGATCAAGGAATTTCTTTTACAAATCTTTTAATATCATTTTAAAGACTAAAAAGATGCCACATGAGTGGAGAAAGAGTTTGTTGGTTCCTATATTTAAGAATAAAGGTGATGGACAAGAGCGTGCAAATTATAGAGGAATTAAGTTAATGTGTCATAAATTAAAATTATGGGAGAGAGTAATTGAGCATACGATGTGATAAGAATTTCTCATAATCGCTTTGGTTTCATGCCGTAGATCTACTATGGATGCTATACATTAAGGGGTTTGATAGAGAAGCAGAAAGTAAGGAGGATCTACATATGATATTTATTGATTTAGAAAAGCTTATGATAAAGTTTTAAGAGATATTCTTTGGAGAGTTCTATAATAGAAAGGAGTTAATATTGGTTATATTCAAGTCATTAAGGATATGTATACAAGAGCTATTACTTGTGTCCAAACACAAGGAGGATTGACAAAATATTTTCCTATTTCGCTTGGATTACATCAAGGATCAGCCTTTAAGCCCTTATCTTTTTTACTTTAGTTATGGATGTTCTTACTAAGCATTTACAAGAAGATGTACCTTGGTGTATGCTTTTTGCTGATGACATTCTTCTTGTTCATAATACTAGAGAGGGAGTCCAATAGAAACTTAAATTATGGAGGTCAACTCTATAGTCTAAAGGTTTTCATTTAAGTAGATCTAAAATTGAATATATAGAGTGTAATTTTAGTTGTAGAAGTTCTAGTGAGAGTGTTGCAACATTAGGTGAACAAGTCATTAATAAGAGTGAGCGTTTCAGATATTTAGGCTCTATTTTTCAAAATGATGGTGAAATAGATGGAGATGTTATTAGTAGAATTCAAGTTGGAAGGTTGAAGTGGAGGAATGCATCCTGATTATGATGATATAAAAGTTTCACTTAAACTTAAGGGAAAATTTTATAAGATGGTGGTAAGACCCAGAATGACTTATGGTGCAAAATGTTGAATAAGAAGCATACTGCTAAGTGTTACAGAGATGAGGATGCTTAGTGGATGAGTGGCTTTACTCTTAGAGATAGAATTCAAAATGAGTATATTCGGGAAAAAGTTGGAGTAGCTCCAGTGGTAGATAAGATTAGGGAGAGTCGCCATAGATTGTTTAGCCACATAAAAGCCGCCACCGTCCATTATGAGAGTAGATGCATTAGATTTGTCTTATGTTAAGAAAGGTAGAGGTAGACCTAAAAAAGACTTGGTTAAGATGTACAAAAAAATGATCTTAGTATAATTGATTTAAATGAGAATTTGACACATAGACACAATGGATGAAGGATTCATGTAGCCGACCCCACCTAGTGGGATTAAGGCTTGTTGTTGTTATTGTTGTTGTTGTTGTGTTTTATTTTTTGGTAGATTTTGTTCATATTATGAGCAGCTTAAATTGCACTACTTATAGGAGAATATATCCTTTAAAATATGTATCTATTTAATTTACTTAATAAACTTCTCCTTTTTTTAAATTCTAACTTTCAAAAAGTTGGACCTTACTTGTTAGTTGTAACCTTTACTTGTTTGTTATTGGAAATTAATTTGCTTATGTATTATTTGGTTGAATTGAATCGATTAATTCAATTTTTTACACCCTAATTGGAAAATTCAATTATTGGGAATCCTTGGTTTGGTTTGTTTAGTTTGACAAAAATGTCAATAGAACTAACCAAACCGACCGAATGCACACCCCTATCCAAGATTCTACTCTCTCTCTCTCCCTCTACATGTAATTAAGGCATCAATAATAATGACTTTTATTTCCACTAAAATCTTGATTTGGTGGATTAGTTTTATTTAGTGGTTATGTTCTTTGCTTTGAAGGGTGGTATTATAATTTCATTGTGTTATGTGGTCAGATTTTGTTATAACAAGCTCGAGTATTCAAGATCAGCTCAAACACACGATCTGAGCTCAAGCTTTAAATTTTTCTCTCAAGTCAAATTTGAGCTCTTTATTTGAGCTCAATTCAAGCTCTTTATTGGAGCTCTTCAAGCCAACCACTTAATAAACGAGATGAACTTGATATGGTTGAAGCTTGAGCTCAATTAAACTTGTTTATACCTATATTCTAAATTAAAGAGACTAAAAAAAATTATATCAACTCAATTTCTCACATATAATAAATAGAAATATTATTCATCACTTAATTTTATATGTACTTGAAAACAAAACATCTTAAATAATTTTCATTTGAAATGTTTATGGGGAAGTTGTCTATTTCACCTATATTAATTGTCATGTTGATAACAATTTGGTTGTTCTGCTGTCAGAGCATGGGAAATTGAACATACTTAAATCTCATATATTTAAACGCTTTCATTTGATTAAATTTTTTTTAATATATAAAATAAAAACACTTATTATTAAAATTTATATTAATACTTAACCATCAAAATATTTATATATAAAAAGGGGAATAAAACTTGCTAGCTTGATTCACTCAAACAAACTTGTTTTACAATTTAAATAATCATAAATACTCTAACTAATTCAGAGGTTGGTATTGCAATTTTAATATATAATCAACGTTAATCATGGTTAGATCTTTCAAAATCAGGATTGTTACATGTAGGTTCTTTTCAAAAACCGAATTCAAAATCATCTTTCAAAATCACATATTTGAAAATGAACATCTTCATTCAACATACCCAAATTTATTGAATGAAGGTTTCATTTCCAAATAAAATCATTTCATAAAATTGAAACTCCACTCACATATGTTGAAGTTGGAGTTTCCTAAATCTATATATATATATATTTTTTTTTAATTCCTCCCACGCATTCCAATGATGCTTCTTCTCCTGCTGTTTGAACGAGATGAGCTAGGTCGAGCCAGGGTAATCATAAACAGTGTCGTGAATGCGTCATCCAATTACAGCGTCATCCGTCCAGTTAATCAACTCTCAAAAAATCCCACTAAGTTCATAATATTCTACCCATGATAATATGAACCATGGTTAGCCCCAAACTAACTCGAATTGGTACCATATAAAATAAGCCCAAGATTATTTAAATTATGATGTGCTCATTCACTTCATAACCTTAAGCTCTTGTTTGGCCAAGAACAAACATAAGAAGATCAATTTGTTTTGGACTTAACTACTTGATAATCTTTTGATTTATTGTTTGGCCTAAAGCTAACATAAGGAGATCAATTTACTTTGTACTTAATCATTTGATAATCCTTTTTTTCTTCTTTGGATGAGGTTTCTTTGAAAGGTTTTTAATTTCCCTAGTGCTTCATCATTTGAATATCCATTGTTTATTCCTTTGGATTAAAGTTTCATATATGTTAGTTAAATTTGATTGTGCTTAACATCTTATCTCATTTGATTCTCTATTTATCACATCCTGCTAGGTCAAATTTGATAAACCCTCTACCTACGGGGATTGATACTTTATCGGCTCTAGAACTCATCGAGTAAATATGTCGATCATGACATAATCACCATTCATACTTGTCATTTTCTTAGCTAATTTTGCTAAGTAGTCGACTTTGCTATTCTCGGATCGAGAGACTCGAGTTAGTGTGATATTTGTTATCTGTTCCATAAGTTTGAGAACTCGCTTGTGATAGAAAGCTAACTCAAGCTTGTTGATTCTATATATGTCAAGTACTTGATTTATAATAAGCTAAGAATCACCAAAAGTATGCAAGTTATGAATGCCTATGAAAATAGCTTCTTCTAGACCTGTCACTAATGCTTTATTTTCATTATTAGTTTTGGCTCAATTCATTTGATCTTCTCATTATCCCTCCTTCGGTGTTATGAAGATGATTCTCTTGCTCTTGGAAAGTTTAGAGATGGGACTTGTTTGATTCTCTTTAGCTCTATTACAAAGCCAAAGTAAGATCAAGGATAAATTTAGCTTTGAGACTTTATGTTTGAAGATTTGCTTTTCAAATTTTGAAGTACTTTTCGTAATTTTTTTTAACATTTCTTTTTTTGTATTGGAATGGTTTCAAATCCATCTTGACTAGATTTAGGTCTTAATGATATGACTTATTTTATTTCTCACCTCTCATTTTATTTTGGGATTTAGTTCTAGGACCCAATCATTTAACTATGACAAACAAAGAGTTCTAGAACCTTTATTCAAGATGTTGGATAGGCTCAACCAAGAATGAAATGGAAAGGTATCCAACAAAAAGAAAGGCAATACTGACCGGTGAGTGGCACTAGTACACTATCGATATATAGAAATAACCCTTTATTTCTAAAGATGGAGAGAGGAACCATTCCCCAGCGGAGTCACCAGAAAATATTGTTGGTGTTTTCTCTAGAATAGAGAAAAGAAATGACACCACATAGAGTTTAGGAATATTTTACTTATATGATCAAATATAGCATTAAGGAATAAGAATATTATCTTGAAAGATAAACATGCTCTCTTGTAATGGATTCGATCATTTCAATAAAAGACTCCTAAGGCTAATGAGTCTTTCATGTACTAGAGTATTTTCCCCTGAACTACTTGGAAAAGTAGACATGGTCTATTTTATCCTGGGTTCATGGTTCCCTATAAAGACAAGCCTCTATAGTTAATTACATCTTAGGAAGGGTCTCTTCCTAAGAATACTCTCGATTAAAGAAATAAGACGTTATTCCTAAAGACTACTAAGGTAGCTTTCAAAGGAATGATTTTGAGAAATTCAATTGGGAGAGGTACGAATTGGAGAGAGTTATTTTTAAGAGTCAAATGGAGCAGAGTAAGAAATGCCTATTAATACTAGGATGCCCACTAGACATTTCTTCTATCCTATGATTGGGCTTCAAATTTGGGATTTAATTTTAGAATTCAAGTTATCACTTTCTTAACACATCTAGAGCTTAGATTCTAGTAGCACAAGACTACAAAAATGCCTAAGGTTGAAGACTTATTCCTAAAAGGATGCTTTAGAACCTAGTCTATAGGTGTTTTTGACACATGTTAGATGCTTGACCTAGTTCTATCATTGGGAATCATTAGTCATTCTCCTTACTTGAGGGAACTAACCTATCCCTGACTCTTTTTGACTTACAACCTGCCTGGAGAAGGCTGTCAGCTAACACCACCTAAGCGTATCTTAAAACTATAAGGCTAAGTCATATGAATGCAAGATGGCTGGTTTATTGTATTCATAGGATCTCAAAGGTCAAGCTTAGGTTCTCTGGCAAGGATAGAAGTCCTTCATTAATCAAGAGTGAAACAAAGTGATTATATATGATATTAGAACATCCAGCTAAGGGGTTGCTACATATTTTATCTTGCTTTAATGACCTAGGCTTTTATATGAAGATTATGAGTTGTATTTTTATGTTTCAATTGGTAAAGTTGGGTAGAAAATTTAGTTTATCCTATGAGCCTACGTCCAAGCATTCATCATAGCACAACCATAGCACAAAAAGAAACCTAAGAAAAGCATGTTGTTTCTATTACACAAAAAAATAAATCTATCCATCCAAATTATATAAGAAAAAGGCCAATGCATTGGTATTCTGAAGAAGAAAAAAAAAAATGGATAGCCAACCTCCCTTATACAACTAACAAGTTTAGATCTATGGGTATTCTTTCTAGGAAAGTCTCCTTCGTGGACATCCATCGCCTCCATGGGACCACCGCATATCTTTGGGTCTCTACTCTACCAGATCCCAACCAAATTCTAAGCTCAAATTTATATTTAAAATTCAAAAGAAATCTTAAGGCATGCAAAATAGATGTTAGAAATACACACAACACAAAAGCTTTTTATATTTAACAAACATACAGGCTTAGCATTACTTGCTTGCCAAGCAACCTATCCTTATGGAATATATTAAGAGATTTTCAGTACCTGAAAGCAAACAACAATTTTATGATTTATTTTTTTTTACAGTGATCCCTTTAACACAGTCCCTTGCAAAAAATAGTGTTAAATCTAAAAAGAACACTTTAACATCTAGTCTAACAAATAAATTAGCCTAATCATACAGTCTAAAGCAATACACCACAAAGACATGTGAAGCACAATACAACATATCACAGGAGATTGAAAGAAAATCACATAACGATCTAACCTAGATCTAGAGTCCATGACCTAAGTAATCTAGTGTGTGTAGAAGTGGGGTTTATGTGGTAAGTTTTTGCTAGGCCTTTAAGTTTAAGTTTGAAGTTTGAAGTTTGAATTAGTTTAATTTTTACCATTGGTTGGTTTCATTTCAAATGACTTGATGGTTTAATTCCCATTTTATGTTCATTTTATTTGGTTAAAGTTGTATTTAAATTTTCAAGAATGGAAGAATGAAATGATTCCATTTTTGGATGGAGCTCTTTCCATTCAACATCCTAAATCCTAATGAAGTTTCCAAAAGTCTAACTAAAATCCTTAAGTATTTTAATTAATCCTTTGATTTCATCTATGTTTGGATTTGATTTATGTTATTTCATTTGTTTAAATTGCTTTGTTTGATTTAATTTGTTTGATTTATTTCATTTTGAATTAAGCTATATGGATTTCATTTGATTTGGCTTATGTTAATCTAAGGAGTTTGATTTTATTCAATTTAACTTAAGTTAGTAAATTATGAATTTGTAAGCTTAAGTTTCAAGTCCATTAATATGAATTAATACCTTAGGTTTGTTCATAGATTATTCTTAACCTAAAGCACTTAGGTTAATTATTTGATCAAATTTAATTAACCTCAATTTTAGATTCATTATTTAAATTCATTAAGGATGAATGATTTAATTAAACTTAACTTAAATTGTTTAATTATGTTTGAATTTCATTAAGTATTGAATTTCTTAAAATTTTGATATTTTATTTAATTCTTTGACTTAGGAAGTTCGATAAATAACCCAAGTATTTTGATATTTATTTCAGATTAGTTTAATTTATTTGTTGATTCAATGAATTAATGAATCTTCTTAATTCAAATAACTAAGAAATGGAATCAAGCCATTGAAAGCCCCATTTCTTTGGTCTACTCAAATAGGATTAAGTCCATGTGACCCCTACATAGTAGTCAAAGTGTTGTGGATTAGGATCAAGCATTTCAAGCCTCTTCTCCCCAGCATAGCTTTTGAGGATTGGATCATGTCTTTAAAGAGCCCTCTCCTCTCTTTAGCTAACTAGGATGGATTATGCTCTCAACAGCCCCATCTTATTAGTTAATTACATGAATCACACTCCAAAGCAAAGATATGTATACATATACCTATATTTCACAATCAAAATTACAATAAAATTTAAATCAGAAATCAAAATCATGAAATGGAACCCCAAGTTTATACTTGCATGTTGATCAATCTGGTCAACACCAATATGTGCAGTGTATTCTAGTTAATCCACTACACATATTGGGGGTCCATTTGTTGACCTCATTTTTGGATGAGGTTAATTTGGCAATTAGGAGATCCTAATCTTAAATAGGATTTTCTTAATGCTTAGGACACCTCACCTAGTGTCCTAGAAAATCTTTTTGAGTTTATTCTAACCTATTTGATATAGGTGGAATCAATCCAAATTTTTAATTTGGATTAACTTAAATAAATCAAATTAAAACCAAATTAAAATGAATAAAATCCAAACCCATTCCATTTGAATCAAATTGATCCCCATTTAAGCTAAATGAGTTAAAATGAAATTAAATTTAAAATCAATTCAAATTAAATCATAATGCAATTAATCATCAATTACATTATGGTTTAAAAAATAAACTAAACAAATTCAAAGGGTAAGATTAAATCCAAATACTTTGCATCAAAGCATTTGGTTGAAATCAAATTCCCTAAGATAATTCAAATGGAACAATATCTAATCTCAAATCCATTTACAGTTTAATTTGGGCATATCATACTTTAATTTAGACTAAGATGATAATGCCATATTGCATGGAAATAATAAAAACAAAAAAAAGGGAAATAAAAAAAGAAGAGAAATGCTAATTTCCTTCTTCGATCTCTCCCCATGCAAAATCTCTCCTTCCCACTTCATACACTCCAAGACAAAAGCAACCTCTTAAGAGGTGGTTGCCTTCAAGTGAAGGCAATGGAGGAAATTAAGGCCAAGGCAAACCTCCAAGAGTTTGCCTAAAGCTTAGCCAACCAAACGAAGAAGAAAAAGATAAGAGGAAGAGGAGAAGAAGAGAAAAGCAAGTGCTCGCCATGCATGGAAAACAAGGAAGGAAACTCTCCACCTCGAGGTAAACATTCCATTAGGTTCACAAGGACAAGGGAGTTGATCCAATACCTTCCCAGCCTCCTCATCACTGGCAAGGCAATCGCTCATGCCAAAAAGAGCACCCTTTAATGGTGAAATCCAAAGGAGGGGATTTCACCCCAAATTGAAGACACACACACACACAGGCTCGGTGGTGATCCAAATCAAGCCCTTACTCAATCATTTGGCAGAAGGTCGAGAACCACCAAGAGATCTATGCTAGGAGCTCGATCAAGGGGAAAACCATGTGAGATAAGCCAAACGCCCACAAGCTCATTGCTTTGATCTAAAGCTTATGGAATCAACCTCGCTACCGAGATCAGTTTCCATTAACGCCCCTATTTTCTTCAAGCTTTCCATTTGGGCCTTTTCAAAGAAAGTTGGAATACCAAATGGATCTAACTATAGATTGATCCCAATTCATCCATCATTTTGGGATCAAAATTGAGGCATAATTCATCCGATTGCTATTATGACAAAACCATCACGGCGGTTTCACATTTAGGGAAGAAGATGATCTCAACCATCGATCCTTCTATTTGATCAACGTCCAGAACATGATTTAAATTAAATCCTTAAGATGGGGTGATCAACCGCATCATGATCGACGTCCGAGATCATCCCGCATTTTCAACCAACGCGACATGCCGCCCAGCGGACACGCTTCACCGCACCGCATGACACGCGGCATGCCGCGCGAGACCACGGGATCAATATGGACCGTCTGATATTTGACGATGGTCCAAATGAACCCGCTTTAACACGCGGGACCCTCCCCACTTAAAACCGTTAGATTGTCACTTTTAATTAATTAAAGAAAAATCACAAAAACTTCAATAAATCATAAAATCAAAAATAAAAAAATTACAAATAAAAGCTCTATGGATTCATCTTAATGAGAGAGTCCATAAAAATTAAAATCTCTTTTTATTAGGTAATTTTCCTTAATTTGGGTTTAATTGAAAAAATTAAACCTAAATTACTCTCAAATTAATAATCTAATTAATTTGAAACATTGGAAATTAAGCTTAAAACAAACCTTAGGAAAATTTTAGGATTTAATTCTTGAATTCAAGGAAATTGTAATTTCATGTGTTTAACCTTTGCATTAATTAAATTAATTACCCTTTAATGAAATAATTAGAAAACTTTAACCTAATAATCTTAAATCAACATAATAAACATTAATGAATATCAATACTAATTAAAACCTAATCAACCCTATATGAACCTAATAGATCACTAATTAACTCAATTAGGTAATTAAAATAATTAAATAATTCAATGACCAACTTAATTAAATCATAATAAATCAACCGCTAATCAAAATTATGAATAAACCCTTATTGGAAAGGTATTTCGTGAAGAATAATTGAAAATAATAAAATCCTTAATGAATCTAATAAATTAGCTTAATTTAGTTTTAATGAAATAATTAAAACCTTAATTACATCCTATTACATCTCTAATCAAGTCAAACTTGAAACATAAAATTGCCATGTAACCCCACTTTCCATAATTATCTCAAACCCAATTGGTCTATAAATTTGGAATTCTTGATTTTCCAAATCTCGGTCAATATGAACTAAATAATAATTAAGAAGAATCATTAATTCATTGAATCAACAAATAAATTGAACTAATCAAATAAACATCGAAATACTTGGGTAATTCATCAAAATTACCTAAGTCAAAGAATTTAATCAAATATTAAAATTTTAAGAAAATTAGAACTTAATGAAATTCAAACATAATTAAACAACTTAAGTTAAGTTTAATGAAATAATTCATCCTTAATGAATTTAAATAATGAATCTAAAACCTAGGTTAATTAAATTAGATCTAATTAACCTAAGTGCTTTATGTTAAGAATAATCTATGAACAAACCTAAGGTATTAATTCATATTAATGGACTTAAAACTTAAGCTTACAAATTCATAATTTAGTAACTTAAGTTAAATTGAATAAAATCAAACTCCTTAAATTAACATAAGCCAAATCAAATGAAATCCATATAACTTAATTCAAAATGAAATAAATCAAACAAAGCAATTCAAACAAATGAAATAACATAAATCAAATCCAAACATAAATGAAATCAAAAGGATTAATTAAAATACTTAAGAATTTTAGTTAGACTTTTGGAAACTTCATTAAGATTTAGGATGTTGAATGGAAAGTGCTCCATCCAAAAATGGAATCATTCCATTCTTCATTCTTGAAAACTTAAATACAACTTTAACCAAATAAAATGAACATAAAATGGGAATTAAATCATTAAGTCATTTGAAATGAAACCAACCAATGGTAAAAATTAAACCAATTCAAACTTCAAACTTAAACTTAAAGGCCTAGCAAAGACTTACCACACAAACCCCACTTCTACACACACTAGATTACTTAGGTCACAACTCTAGATCTAGGTTAGATCATTCTGTGATTTTCTTTTAATCTCCTGTGATATGTTGTGATGTGCTTCACATGTCTGTGTGGTGTATTGCTTTAGACTGGATGCCTAAGCTTGTTTATTCATTAAACTGGATGTTAGGGCATTCTTTTTAGATTTAACACTATTTTCTATAGGGGATTGTGTTAAAGGGATCGCTATAAAAAAATAAAACATAAAATTATTGTTTGCTTGCAGGTGCTGAAAATCCCTTAATATAGTCCATAGGGCTTGGCAAGCAATGCTAAGCCCGTATGTTTGTGAAATATAAATTGTTTTGTGTGCTATGTGTATTTTCTAACATCTATTTTGCATGGCTTAAGATTTATTTTGAATTTTAAATATAAATTTGAGCATAGAATTAGGATCTATGGGGTCTAGGAGCAGAGACCCAACCAGAGATGGTGGTGGTCCTCAGCTGATGGATGTCCTGAAGAAGGAGACTTTTCTCGAAAGAAGACCCATAGATCTAAACTTGTAGTTCTAGGTTGGGTTGTATACGGGTAGAACTCGGCTGCCCATTTTTCTCTCTTCTGGTGTACAATAATACCCGACTGTATTGGCCTTTTTCTTATATAATTTAATATGGCTAGATTTATTTTGGGTGTGCAATAGAAACAACATGCTTTTCTTAGGTTTCTTTCTATCTTATGTTTGTGTTGTGATGAATGCCTGGACGTAGGCTCATAGGATAAACTAAATTTTCTACCGAACTTAACCAATTGAAACATAAAAATAAATACAACTCATAAGCTTCATATAAAAGCCTAGGTCATTAAAGCAAGATAAAATATGTAGCAACCCATTCATTGGATGTTTTAATATCATACATAATCATATTGTTTCACTCTTGATTAATGAAGGACTTCCATCCTTGCTAGAGAACCTGGGCTTGACCTTTGAGAGCCTATGATGGAAGTACACCTTCTTCTATGATTTAGCCCATAATCTTTTACTAATTATATGCTTTAGGCATAAATTGTATTTCTATGACCTAAAATGAATCCTTAGTCAAAAATTATAAAAATATGAAAAATATGCTTTAGTTAGGTGTATCTTCATACCTTACATGATCTTAGGTATTAGGGAGTGAGTCTAGGTTCATAGATTTCTTTCTTAAGAATACAACAGCCCAGCCATCTTGCATTCATATAACTTAGCCTCATAGTTTTAAAATACACTTAGGTGGTGTTAGCTGGCAACCTTCTCCATGTGTAAGTCTAGAAGAGTCAGTGATAGGTTAGTTCCCTCAAGTGAGGAGAATGGCCAATGATTCCCAAGGATAGAACTAGGTCGAGCATCGACATGTGAAGCACCGTAGACTAGGTTCTAAAGCATCCTTTAGGAATAAGTCTTCAACCCTGGCATCGTGTCGTTAGAATCTAAGCTATATGTCTAGAAAATGATAACTTGAATTTTAAAATTAAATCCCAAATTTGAAGCCCAATCATAGATAGATGAAATGTCTCGCATCCCAAAGATCAATAGGCATTTCTACCGCTCCATTTGACTCTTAAAAATAACTCTCTAATTGACCTCTCCCAATTGAATTTCTCAAAATCATTCTTTGAAAGCTACCTTAGTAGTCCTTAGAATAACCACTTATTTCTTTAATCGAGTATTCTTAGGAAGAGACCCTTCCTAAGATGTAATTAACTAGAGGCTTGCCTTTATGGAACCATAATCCTAGGATAAAATAGACCATGTTCTACTCTTTTCCATGTAGTTCGGGAGAAAATACTAAAAGACCCATTAGCCTAAGGAGTTTTTATTGAAATGATCAATCTATTATGAGAGCATGTTTATCTTTATATAATATGCTTATTCCTTAATGTTGTATTTGATCATCTAAATAAAATATTCTAAACTCTATGTGGTGTCATTTATTTTCTATTCCAAAGAAAATACCCATGTACCTTCTCCCAAGCAAGCATCTTATCTTTAGGGCAGTCTTAATAAAACCCCTATAGGAATTGCTTGACTACTTTTGAGTTGAGATAAGTCCCTGGTCAATCTCAGAGTCTTAGTCAAGTTCAATTATGCGCACCAACGAGTCACCCTGGCCATCCTTGCTTTGGAAGATATAAGTCTATCACACATTTTTCTATGACCATTGCACACTAACAGGCATCTCTAGGTCGGGTTCAATCTATTGTACATCATTGGGTCACCCCAACTGCTAGTCCCTACTCTAGAAGATGTAAGTCTATTATGTTTTCTTCCTAGTCAGCCTTTGCACATCAAAAGGTACCCCTTAGGTCGGATAATCTTACCCTTCAACCAGTAGACTATCCCTTTGGATCAATACATCGAGATAAGCTGGCCGACATAGCCCCTTCTGGCGATCCATCACAATCGATGAGATCCATCAAATGAAATTAATCTTGACTACTTTTGAGTCGACATAAGACCCCCCAGATTCACTCTCAGAGTCACCCTAGTCTTAATTCATTATTTAATTTAATCACCCAAATGGTTGATCCTCGCGAAGATGTAAGTTTTCTATGCTTTCTTCTATACAATGCCGCACAATGACGCCTTAAGTCGGTTCAATTTATATTAATCAAGATCACCCCAATGGTTGATCCCTACTTTGGATGATGTAAATATTCTTTCTTCTAGAATAGCCATTGCATAAAAGGAAACTCTTAGACGGATAGTCCTACCTTGTGTCCGTAGGCTACCCTTTGATTTGTAAATGAGACAAATACATAGCCCCTTCTCAATGGGTCCATTGTATGGTCCATAACATGACACACTAAATTAAATTAAATCAAATCAAATGAAATCAATATAAATCAAATTAATCATTAGGACTACTCTTGAGGTTGAGGTAAGATCCCTAGTGGCACTCACTCAGTTGTCACCTTAGGTTGGGTTCGATTTGATATGCATCCAATTGATCACCCCAGAGCCTATTCTCTGCTTTGGAAGATGTTAGTATGCTATGCTTTCTTCCTAGAACAGTCATTGCACATTGAAAGACAACCCTTAGGTTGGATAGCCCTATCCTATGGTAGGTTGACTACCCCTTTAGACTTATAAATCTAAGACAGTCCAAGGCCCCCATGGCTCCTTCTTAGTGGATCCATTGCACCAACAGGTCCATCTAAAATGGTGGCATTCGCCATGGGCCTTAGTCGTGTGCAATTTGTTATGATATCAACATCACCCCAATGGTTCCTTGTTTAGAGGATGTAAGTCTACAAGCTTTCTTCCTAACTTAACCATTGCACAAAAAAGGCACCCCTTAGGTTGGTTAGCTCTAATGGTGTAGACTTTCCCTTTGGATTTGTAAATCTAAGATAAGATTAGCGATATTAGCCCTTTTTTAGTGGATCCATCACACCGATAGGGCCCATTTTATTAAATCCATCCACTCCTATCCCTAGTGATATACAAACCAAAGAAATCCATATATTGAACCCATCTTATCCCTGGATTGGAGCTCATATCTCAAGCGATGTGCCCTCAAAATTAAAATCACATCCTCTCCTAGTGGAGCCTCAAATCACAAGCCAAGAAATCAAATCCTCATCCCCAATGGATGCCCACCAATTAAGTCCACTCAAGTTTCTCCCCAACGAGGTGCAAATCATATCCTCTCCCAGGTGGAGCCCCACAAGATCAAACCAAATTAAATTCCTACCCTGAGGATAACCTCGACCTGCTTCCCTAGTGGAATGTTCATATGCTTGATCCCTCTATGGGTCCTCTCTTCCTCTCTTATGCCTTTAGCATAAGTTGAGTTGCATTGCACTAAGATCTTGATTCCTTCTACATCTCAGGATTAGGAGTAGATCATTTCTGTTAGTGCTTGCGATCCTTAGGACATTGTTGATCATCTCGGTCAAACGTGCTCTCGCTACACTACACCTATCGCCTTTGTTGACCTCATTTGGAGTGAGCTCGAACTTCCACATCATAGACCTAGGACTCTTGTAGTACTAAGAGCTCCTTAGTCTTGACACTTCTAGTGATTAGGTGAACACTTAACTAAGCCTAGAGACTTATAAGAGTTATCATAAGATAAAGTTATGCCTTAGGGAGGGATTTAGGAAAACTTGCCTTCCCAAACCCAAACTTCAAACCTCAAATTCCTAAATCATAAATCAAATTCCAAATCAAGTGATTGGAACCCAAAATCAAATTCAAATTCAAAAATCCCTTCCTATGCCATATGAACCACCTTCATATGCTTAGCCAAAACCCCTTTAAATCAAATCAAACTTGATTGATTTCTTTATAGATCAATCATTCCTTCATTTATATTCACAAATATAAATGAAATCTAAATTCAAATAAGCCAAATCAAATCAAACTAAATCAAACTAAATCAAGACCTTTCTTAAGCTATATGGACTTACCTTTGTAAGCTTAATCAAATCTCAACTCAAATTAACCCAAACTCAATTGATTTCTTTATAAATCAATTATTTATTCATTTATATTCACAAATATAAATGAAACCCACCTACAATGACTAAAAATAAATCAAACTAAATTAATTCCTGCTAAGCCTTTTGACCTACATCCTTCTTGGTCAAATTTTGCTTCCAAATCACTCCAAACTCAAGTGATTTTCTCATAACCCATTTATATATTCATTATATTCACAAATATAAATGAAATATATATTCAAATAGCCAAAATAAAACCCAAATCAAATCAAATTTCCAATTTTAGCCTTATTAGCCAATTTCTTTCAAACATAAATAATATGAGGTTTGGATGGGCTTAGTTCCAAATATAAATATAAACTATAATTACCAAACCAATTCCAAGTCAACTCAAGTCAAGCCCATGTTGACCCCTTTTGACTTGAAATTGTCATATGAACCAAAATCCATTTGACTCCAAACCAATTGCAATTGGATTTATATTTCCATCATAGGTTCATATTTGAGTTCAACATAACTAGAATCGAGCCAAAACCAAACTAATTGACCATTTAGGTCCACTTGACCCAAAGTGACCTAAAAACCCTTTTGAGCCAAAGTTCTAACTAACCCAAATTAGATTGAACTAAGCTCCATCCAAACATCATATCATGATCAATAATCATCTAGGGTGACCAACTACTTTGAATTGGGTCAAACTAAGTCAACTTGGTCCTTGACCAAGTCAACCTTTAGCCCAAATGAAACCCAAAATATCCAAAACTCATCATATACTAAATTCATTGAAACAACTAATTCAAACCAATTCATAATCAGCAATTGAATATGACCAAACCTCAATAGAGCCAAACCAAGTCCAATTGGCCATATTAAACCTAAGTTGACCCAAATTAGCCTAAAAGCCAAAATGGGTCAAATCATGATTCGATCCAAATTGATTTAAACCAATGGCTCAAGTTCATTCTAAATCATTTATTGAACTTGACCAAAGCTTATTGAGCCCAATTTAACCAATTGGTCAACATGACCCAACCTAGCCCAAATTGACCTAAAAGGTAAAATTGGCCAAAATTTAAATTAATCAAATCAAACCAAACCAAAGTCTACAATCATTGTTAATTAACCAATTGAACATGTGCCAACACCAACCCAACCCAATTTGGTCAAATTGGTCAAATAGGTCAAATTAGTCAACTTAGCCTATTTGGCCTATTTGAATCTAAATGAGCCAAAATAAAACCTAAACCAAATTAATCAAAACCACTTGAACCAAAATCCTTCAAAACATCATTTGAACCAAACCCAAGCCTTGGTTTGACCCAATTCAACCAATTAATCAACCTAACCCAACTTAACCCATTGAACCTATTTGACCATATGAAGCCAAACCACCCTAAATCAACCTATGGGACCCTCAGAGCTAGCCAAACCTGTCCCAAACTAACCCTAGCTCATTCCCAAACAATCCCAAATCTAAGTGGGACCCAACCAAAGGGAATTAACCATTTGACAAGCTCATTTGCATTGGAATCTTGCCATAAGAGGCAATGTCCACTCTCTCATCATTATGATAGCCATCCCATTGCCAAAAGGGGTTTTCCTAGCCTCCCTACCCCACCCTAGAACCACTAGGATCGGCCATAGACCAAAGGGAGGTGAACCAAGTCACCCACCTTCATACCCGAGCACCCAAAGGACCAAGCCAACCCAATCTCCCAAATCTTGCCTTGAGCTCCTAGCTTCCTTCACTCCTAGTGAGCCAATGGATGACCCCTCTGATGCCTCGACAGTGGCAAATCAATAAAATTTTAAAAATGGATCTCATTCATCCATCACACTAAATTTTTAGTATACTCCCTTAATTCAAGTAACAATTATAACAATTCGCACTCTCTGAGCCCTCAAGTGAGAAAACAAATCGCATTTGCAAACCTTCCCAAACCTCCCTCGATCAAAATTCCTCTCTCATGTGAAACTAAAATAGGGAGGGTGCTTTTGATTCATACTCTTCTCTCCACTCCATCAAACTTCAATTAAACTCACACACACATCATCACAGCCGAGCCAAGTCATTTTCCAAACTGCTACTAGAGGTCCAATTCAATCGAAGTCAAAGCTACTACATGCATGGATTGATCATCTGAGTGGCTCACTTCAAATTGAGGTTAAAGCTTCTCAACAGGGCTTTGTTTCTACCAAATGAAGCTACGTCAGTCGATCCCATCGCCATACATCAGCTTCGGTGAGGTAATTCCTCAAAATCATCAGTTTAGAAAAAATGTTTAGGTCCTTTTTGAAGTGAATTTGTATTTGAACTCATCCTAGCTGTTGGATCCTTATTAAACCTTCGCACAAAGGTGTGGGTTGAGTTTGGAGGGGATTTAAGCTTGATTGAGCATGGATCGAGCAATCCATGGCGGAAGGGCTCCATCGTCGCTCATAGGAAGATGGATCATTAGCCATTATTTCACATGATTGGAATGGACGACCAATATCAATTCGTGTAGAATCCCTCTATGTTTCCTCCTTAAATGTGGGATCTGATCGTGGCCATCTGATCTTAGATCGAACGGTCCATGGGAAAGCACGCCCACCATAGTCTGAGTCAGCCTCCTGATTTAACAACTTAAATACCCTATCCCATAACGCCATGTGAAAAGCACGGTCAACAATATGTATGATGGGTTTAAGGGTTAATTAGGTAATTTTAATTAATTTTTAAGGCTAAAACATCCTAAAATCATAACTAATCCTAGAAAAAATCCAGAAAATATAAATGAGGCTCTCATTTTAAAGATATTTCATAGTATAATCCATGAAAATTATTATTAATTAATTTTGAATAGTAATTTCTTGTTAATTAAGGTTTAATTAAAATTTTAATTATCCAATTAATTTTAAATTTTCCATATATGTTTAGGGGGATGACCTCTGCCCCTATTTTTCTTGGAATTTATTGGATAATCAATTAGAGAAATCAATGGATTAAGCCTTAATTACTCTTCAACCTTAATTAATGATAATTAAGAAAATGAACCATGGATTAAGTAATTAATTAAGCTTTTGTCCTCTGTTAACAGTGATAAGTCTTAGGAAAGTGGTTTAAGTTCATTCCTTATGACCATTTCATTAAGCCTCTTCATTTATTTCAAATTAAATAAAGCTTAAATAATTAATTAACCATTTAATTAATCAATTAAAAGAAAAAATATCTAATTATTTCAGCCTCATTGGTTGTTTTGAGATGACTTAGGATTGGGATTGAGGCCTCTTCATTGATCTCTTTCCCTAAGTTAATTTCATCATCCTAATTAAAAGATATATTCAAAGGATTTAATTAACCAATTAAGGTATTAATTAAATTAATTTAAAATCCATTCATTCATAACCTTCCTTAATTAACTCTTGGGTAGCTCTTTGGGTGTTCAATAACTTAAAGAGAGAGAGCTAATAAAATTATGGTTAGCTCACATGTGTGAGAAAATCATAAAAGTAATTAAGTGAGTCCTTCAAGCTTAATTAACTATTAATTATGAGCCAATTGCATTAGGCCCCTTTCATTTCTTAGGAGCATTACTAATTTACTTTACATGTGATTGCATCTCATGTTGGCTCATCAAGATTTAGGAAGTTAATTAGTTTATGGATGTGTGCAAGGTTAATTGCTGGATTTAATTTATACCTTTTACCAAATTAAGACATAAAATCAATCTAATTACTTTTCATTAAATCAAATTAACTCACACATATGGGGAATGAGATTAGTATTAGAAAACCCCTTTCACATTTCTTAAATCAAATCAAACATAAAGATCAAAAATGGCTTTAAGAAACTTTGGTTTATCTTAAATGAGTTTGTTTAATATGATTGTCCTTAGGACTTAGTTAGATTGAATAAAATTATATGCTTGTGTTTCTTTATTTCTTTTCAATCATGTTAAAATGTTGTATGCCACTTGTATTCATGCATTCATTTCTTTCAAATTAATCCAAAGAAAATGATTTTCTTTATGTGAATTTGCATGTGTTGACTTAATTAGAAATATGTATGGCTATTATCACTATTAAATCTCAAATATATTTTCAAAAGCTTATTAATGATGAATAATATGTATATTGTGACTTTAGTTACACATTCATAAGAGATGCATGTGAATATAAGCTTAGTGTATGAAATGAAGCTTCTTTCTTACACTCATATGTTAAATGCATAAGTTTGAATGTTAATGGGTAGATTAGTCTGGACATTCCGGGGACGCACGGCTTTAAGTAGCCCCAAGGTGTTCCTACCTCACTCCCTTAGTGCAGAACAATGGCGACGTACTTGTTTGATTTCATTCTTATACGTCTTAACATTGGAATTTAAATAAAGCTTTAATTCATTTACATAAATAAATTAATTCAATTAAATGCTACTTTAGCATAGTTTTTTAATCTTATAGTTGCCTATACATCCATATGTATTTAAGAATAATAAGTATATTAGTATGGACATTCCGAGGATGAACGACTTTAAGTAGCCCAAAGTAGGTTCCTACCTCACTCCCCTGGTGTTGAACAATGCCATCGTACTTGCTTAAAACTTTTATACATTTGAACGTGTATTTAGTTAATGAATGAAAACCCCATTTTTCTATTAAAAAGACATGCATTTATACTTTGTTCAAATGGTTGAGTTGATTAGTCATATGATTTTACTTATACTTTTTTTATAGAAATTTAGATAGAGCTATAAATTAATATGATAAAATGATTCAACCAAATGAATTATCAATTCCACATACATTTGCTTGCATTCATCATTTAAGTGTGCTAAGATACTAATTGCATGTATAGGTATGTTTATGACATAAATCATATGTATGCTATATATGATGGAAAGAAATGAACAAACATGTGTTATGTGATAGTAATTAATTCCAATTAATCTTAAGATGTCTTTCTTATTGAATGAGATTATTTAAAGCAAACCTAAATCTAGGATTAATTTAAACATGTAATAAGCCATTCACTAAAGGGAATTGATTGATTTGCTTTAGATGTGGCTTAAGGTAGGGATGAAGAAGAGTGATCATCTCTTTTCCTCTCTTTATAACACTTAGATATTAGTAAGCCAAAGGAAATGAAAGAAAACACTAAGTAAAATTCTCAAAATCAACTAAATCACTTGAAGAGAAATCAACCCTTTATAATTAAATCTCTTCATACTTAGAAAATCTTAACTCTAAAGCCTATTTAGGACATACCACACAAATCTTAACACACACGTTAGATTAAGTCACAACTTCTAGCTTTATGTTAGGGTGCATCATTTGATGTATGTTTGTTTTGTGATGTATTATTGTAGATTGGATGTTAATGTGTATGCTTTGTAGATTGGATGTTAGGCCATGATTAGCCTAATCATGTTTCCTGCAGGAGATTGTGCTAAAGGGGCATATAAAATAAATATAAATGCTCTCTTTTGCAAGTTATAAATTAGGTGGACTTGGTTACCCATGTGTAGGGTGCTAAGTCCAAATTATTAATATAACTACAGTATGGGTTTAGCTAACACTTATTTTGTAGGTGTAGTTAGATTTACTTTTCCTATTTTTCATGTAATCTTGCATTATAAATTAGGATTAGAGTTAAGTGGGTTGAACATTGACTAGGTTTAATCCTATGCCATGTGATGCCTAGAAGCCTATCAAATCAAATGAACCAAAGGCATAAAGATATGAAGAAATTAAGACATGAAGACCCCCATAACATCTTTATTCATTTATAATTACAATTATTTTTTCATATATTGGGTTGTATAAGAGTATAGCTCGGCTACCCATTTCTCTTTTAGGTTGTATGCATTCGACATGGATTGGCCTTATTCTTCTTTCATATTGATTTTATAAATTGTTTGATGATTTGTTTACATTGTGCAATAGAAATGGTAAGTATTTTCTTAGTTTCTTCATATATGATGATTTAATGTGTGGCCTAGACTCGCTTAAGATCTTAGGTAAAATTAATCTTTTTACCTTCACAACTCATAATTAAATTTCTAAATAACTCATAACCTCACATAAAGCCTAGGCATTAAATCAAGATCATTAAAAGATTTAACAACCCCTTAGTTAAATGTTGTATGTTTATTATCATGCATATCATATTATTTCACTCTTACTAAGAGAGGGTTTCCATCCTTGTATGATAGGGGAAGACTTGACCTTTGAGGGTCTCCCTTATGATGGAAAACACTCTTTCTCTCTGATTTTGACAATAATACTATTTCATCATGCATTTAAGCATATACAATTTTATGACCTATGTTAAAATAAAAAAAGTCCAAAATAAAATAAAATTTGATAAAATTTACATTTGACTAAGTCATTATTCATACCACTCATGCTTTACTCTCTTTATATAGTGGTTTTAAGGGCTTTAGTTTCTTTCTAAATGATAACAACTTAGCCATCTTGCAAAACATATGCCTTGACCACATGACTTTAAAACATAGGAGGAGTTAGCTGGTTGTCACTCTAAGTAGTTATAAGTCCATCAATCAGGTGGTTTACTCTTTCTTGTGGAGGTAAACAATATACACATTTTTGCCTTAGATTTAGGATGTGCTTTGGCCCTCGATAAAGCTCCCTAGATTTAGGATCTGAGGTTATTATTTTTCCTTATGTTACAAGTATAAATCCTCACCTCTTATACATTTCCATAATCTTGTATTGTGGTATTATAAGTCCTAGCTTTCTAGTGAAATTTCAACACAAACATAGAATTAACATTAATTTCAAATAAATAAAGCCCAACCATAGGATAGTTTGGGAACCTCACTAGATTTTCTAGTATCATGAGCATCCCTTACTCATCTCCTTTGGTTTGATAATAAGTCTCTCCTTTTAATCTATCCCACTTGATTTACCAAACATAGCTAATTTATTGATAATACTATCTTTGAAATCTTTGGAGACAATAGTTGCCTACTTTAATCAAGAGTATTCTTAAGGAACCCACCTTACTTAGGATGTAATTAACAATGGGGACTTGCTCCCATAGATAACTCTAGAACCTAGTTTAAATAAATCCTACTTTATTCATCCATGTAAAGTAGGGGAAAAATCTCTGGTATATTCGAAAACCCATCATGCCTTAGGAGTCCTTATTAGGTGATTATGTCCATCATAGGGTAATGATTTCTATCTTTTGAGATAGTGCACTATTCTTTGATGTCATACCCGATCACCTCAATAAGTACACCCTCAGAACTACGTGGTGTCCCCCCCCCCCCCATACATACACTAAAACCACACATCAATCTCAAAAATAAACACCACATGAGTCAAGTTCTAATCCAACCTAAATTGGATTGAACTCTAAGCCCATCTAAACCTCATATCATGATCAACAATCATTTCATTATAGGGTGATCAACTACCTTAAATTGGGTCAAACCAAGTTAACTTGGTCCTTTGTCCAAGTCAACCTTTAGCCCAAATGAAACCCAAACTAACCAAAACTCACCATATATAAAAATAGATTGAAACCATTGATTCAAACCAATTCATAATCAATAATTGAACATTTTCAAACCCTTAATTGAGCCAAACCAAGTCCAATTGACCATTTAACCTAATTTGACCCAAATTGGCCTAAAAAGCCAAAATGGGTCAAATCATGATTTAACCCAAAAATTTTGCAACCAATGTCTCAATTCAAATCATTTATTGAACTTGACCAAAGCCATAATTGAGCTCAATTTGACCAATTGGTCAACTTGACCCATCCTAGCCCAAATTGACCTAAAAGGTCAAATTGGCCAAAATCCAAATTAATTCCAAATTAAACCAAGCCAAAGGCTACGGTCAATTTCAATTAACCAACACCTAACCCAACCCAATTTGGTCAAATTGGTCAACGTAGCCCATTTGACCTATTTGAATCCAAATGAGCCAAGATCAAACCCAAGCCAAATTAATCAAAACCACTTGAACCAAAACCCTTTAAATCATCATTTAAACCTAACTAATCCTTAGTTTGAGCTAATTTGACCAATTGGTCAACCCAACCCAACTTGAATCCATTTGAACTCATTTGACCAAGTGAAGCCTAAACACCCAAAATTAACCCATGGGGTTTTGGTGGCTGACCAAACCCAGCCCAAATTGATTATAATTTAATCCCAAATCAACTTTAAAGTAAAGTGGATCCCACCCAAGGGGATTAGCCATTGGTTAAGCCCTTTTTTCCTTTGGATTCTCCCTTTAAGAAGCAAGGTTAACTCCCCCATCACCATGGCAGCCCTCAAAACACTCAAGTGAGGCTCCACTGGACCTACCTAGCTCACCTAACATACCCTAGGTCAGCCATGGACCAATGGGACGTGAGTTGACTCACCTCCCATGCAAATTGAGCACTCCATGGATTCAAGCCAATAAATCATTGCACACCAACCCTTAGGCAGCCTTCCATTACCTCCTTCACTCACGTTGAACCATGTGGATGTGAGTGTGTCCTCTAGTGCCCTGACGGTGGACTGCCTATTAAAAAAGCAAGCCCATCCCGCCTATCCTTCCCTACCAATTAAGAGGTATACCCCCTCCATTCAAACAAGATTTGGCACCATTTGAACACATTGAGTCCCCAAGTGAGAAATGAAATCCCTCAGAGTATTTTTAAGCCTTCACAAGACTCCCTCAATTAAAACTTCTCTCTCTCATGTGAAACCAAAATAAGAGAGGCTGCCTCCGATCCAAACTCCTCCATTTCTCCATCAAACTTCAATTCCTCTTGCACACACCATCCTCGTTGTCAAACCATTGAAGCCATTTCTCAAGCTCCAAATCCATTCTAAGCACAAGTCTGATCAAGACTAGGTGCTCAAAGGGAGTATCTTGGTCCCTAGAGTAATCCACCTCAAATCAAAGGTCCTGCGGCTCAACAGGGCTTCATTTCTACCAAATGAAGCTTCCTCAATTATTGGAACTGCCGGTCACAAGCTCATGTGAGGTATGTAATTAAAACCAATCTTTATATAAAAATGTGTTGGTCCTTTTCAAAGAAAACTTGCATTTGAGCCCATCCTAGATGTTAGATCCTTGTGGATCCTTTTTATAAAGGTGTGGGTTGAGTTTGGAGTAGATCCGATCTTGGGTGAGCTCGAGATATCCATGGCGAATGAGCTCTATAGTAAGTTTCTCGTAGGAGGATGGATCATGGGTCATCCATTTCACATGATTGGAATGGATGGTCATGATCAAATCATGCTTAGAACCCCTATGTTTTCTCCTTAACCATGAGATTTAAATGAAACCATCCTACCTTAGATCAGATGGTCCACAGGAAAGAGTGTTTGCCTCTACCTGATGAGGCGCGTGGATCTGACTACTTAAATAACATATCGCATCATGCCACGTGGAAAGCACACTGCGTTAGCAGCCATGTTGTATGCTTAATATCATGTATATTATCTTGTTTCATTCTTGCTAAGAGAGGGCTTTTATCCTTATACGATAGAGGGAGACTTGTCCTTTGAGGGTCTCCCCCATGATGGAAAACATCTCTTTCTCGCTGATTTAGCCAATAACCCTATTTCAGCATGCATTTAGGCATATAAAATCCTATAGCTTTTGTCAAAATGAAAAGTTTAAAATTAAATAAAAATTGATAAATTTGCATTAGACTAAGTCATTATTCATACAACTCATACTCTAGTCCCTTAGGGAGTGAGTTTAAGCACTTTAATTTCTTTCTAAATAATAATATCCTAACCATCTTGCAAAATATATGACTTGCCACATGGTTTTGAAACATAGGAGGAGTTAGGCACGCCACTCTAGCGTCATAAGTCCGGTGTGGTTCACCCTCTATTATGAAGGTAAACAATTTACCCATTTTTGCCTTATATTTAGGACTTGCTTTGGCCCTCACTAAAGCTCCCTAGATTTAGGATCTGAGGTTGCTATTTTTCTTCAAGCAACAAGCATAAATTCTCACTTCTTAGGCATTTTCACAATCTTGCATTGTGGAATCATAAGTCCTAACTTTCTAATAAATTTCAACTCAAATACATAATTCTCCTCAATTTTAAATATATAAAGTCCAACCATAGGATAGATTGAAATGCACACTAGGTTGTCATAGTATCGTGAGTATTCCTTACTCATCTCCATTGGTTTTGATAAATAAGTCTCTTCTTTTGATCTATCCCACCTAATAGTCCTATCTTTGAAATCTTTGGAGACAATGATTGCCTATTTTAATCGAGTACTCTTAAAGAACTCATCTTCCTTAAGATGTAATTAACTATGGGGCTTGCCCCATAGGGAACTTTAGAACTCAGTTTAAATAAACTCTTCTTTATTCATCCAAGTAAAGTAAGGGAAAAATCTTTGGTATATTCGAAGACTCATTATGCCTTAGTTCTTACTAAGTGTTTTTGGTCCATGATAGGGTAGTGATTTTTATCTTTCAAGATAGTGCACTATTCCTTAATGTCATACCCAGTCATCTCAATAAGTACACCTTCAGATCTGTGTGGTGTCCCCCATATACATGCATCTCAAAAATAAACACCACACCCCTATAAAATAGAGGGCCTCATTTTGTATTTGAGTTGACATCACACCTAAGGCGGAGATCCCCATATACATGTTCAAATTATGTATTCAAATTTACAAGTCTCAAAGTCATATTGACTAAAAGAGAAATTTTCAAGTCTACAAAGTTTAACTAATCAATTTGGAAATACATCCTCACTTCATACATCAAATTTAGGGCTCAGTTGGTGCATAAGGTCACTCAACAAGCCCAAATATGAGTCATTGGCGTCCTTACTCAACACTCCACAAAGGCCGCAATAAGAGATCCCCTATCTCATTAGCCTGATGATAAAATCCTCCATCAATTGCTCAATTCCAAGATTCAAATGGATGCATAAGGTGGGACTCAACATGCTCAAATATGGTTGAGTCACTAATATGTCTACTTACTCAACATGCCACAAATGCTATAGTAAGGGATCCTCCTACTTCATTAGTTCAAAAATAAGAGCATCTAAATCTACAAATCCCTCCAAGTTGGTGAGTTCAAGTGGCCCAAATTGGGAGATCATCCTTAATAGTTGTAAAGTCATTTTTCAAAACCCAACAAAAAAATCCTCACCCAAGAAGATACTAAGTTGAGTTTGGTATCAATATCAAATGTGAAATTTTAACTCCTTCCACAAGTTTGTTAAGCAGAGAGCAAATATTGAAGAAAAATCTTTTTCAGTAAGTCCAATCAAGCATAAAGAAAGGGACCAAAGAAGTCATTCCAATGTTCATACAAAGCTAAAGGCTGAACTAAGGGAGTTATGTCATCAACATGTCCATTACGCATAAAGTGTAAGACTATTAATTATTTTCCATTGATCTAACATAGGATTTAAGGGCCAAGTCATCTGCTGGATTCCATTTATAACCCACGAAAGCAAAATGCTAGGGAGAAGGTAATTTCATATAACCTAACAGATCTTCAAGACAATCCAACCTCCGTCATGATCGTCAAGGTACAAAGCCAGGATAGAAGGAAATATAATATACAAACCTCTAAGATGGAGTCTTCAATAAGTCTATTAAAGCACAAAGTATAGGGCAGAAGATGTTTTCATCTCACCAACAAGTCATCAACTCCATCAAGTCCACTAAGGCATGAAGCCACATGAGGAAAATATAAATTTTAAAATTTGAGATTGAATTTTCAACAAGTTTGTCAAAGCACAAAGCATTAGGACCCACAAGTTCTCATCTCACCAACAAGTCATCAACTCCATCAAGTCCATTGAGGCACCGCCATGATAGGAGGAAAATATAAATTTCAAAATTTGAGATTGAATCTTCAACAAGTCGGCACAAAGCATGGGAGAAGATGTTCTCATCTTACTAACAAGTCATCAACTCCATCAAGTCCACTGAGTTACAAAGCCAAGATAAGAGGAAAATATAAATTCCAAATTTTGAGATTGAATTTTTAATAAGTCCGACACAAAGCATAAGACTGAAGACATTCTCATCTTAACAAAATATCATAAACTCAATTAGGTCCACCAATGCACAAAACTAGACAAGAGAATAATACAAACTTCAAACTCTCAGTAGGAAGTCTTCAACAAGTTTGAAATAATAAAATATAGAACCAAAGACATTCCAAATTCTCTCAACAGTTACTACGAAAGCTAACCTATTAGACAGGGGCATCTTTATATATTTATCTAAGTCGATATCGTGCTTTAAGCGGAGATCCTTAGATGGATACATATTATGACTGAAAATATATCATTTTTATCTTACAGTAAAGGAAACCAAGCTTGGTAATGTATTCTCGAACTAGTCTGCAATCCCCTTGTTAGATAGAGGGCATTTTTTATGATCATGGTTGTTTAATCCTCTTCTATGAAATAGAAGGTCTTTTTTGGTATATATATTAGGTTGACATCGAAGCTTTATCGAGATCCCAATATATCTATAACTATTATTGTCAAAGTTGTAGGTCTTACAAAAGCAAAAAGAATTAACTACAAACATGAAAAGATAACCCTAAATATGAAATGGTCATCCCGAAGATTCATCAAATTTCGAAGATCAAGTTAAAAGAACTCTCAATTTTGAAAGCTTCAATCAACTAAGTTGAAAAATATTAACCTCTACATCTTCAAGTCTAGTACACAAATGGGTTCTAAAGGTCGAACTCAATAAGCCCATAAGATTGTTGATGCTCTCCTCTCAATAAGGCAAGAAATGCCAGTGAAAGAAAATGTTCATTAGTCGATGACCAAACCATCCATCATAGCTTATGAAGACTTGAGTAGGTTTAAAGGTCGGACTTAACAAGCCCATAAATGGCCGAGTTGCTGAAGCTCATCTCACTCAACAAGCCATAAGAAAAAAGGGTAGTGAAAGAGCCCCTACTCTTAAGTACTAACATGATAGTTGTTCAATCTCAAACTAAATTCAGCTTAGTGATTACAAGTAGTTAGAATCCAAGAGATCTTTCAATTCAGAGCAACATCAAATCAATCTCTATATTACCTGCAAGGTGATGTTTCAATCTTTTTTCAAATGATCTGATGAAGCACAAAACATATATTAAAGGTAATTTTCTCATAAAGTTTGCCAAACTAAAAAGCATAAGATTGAGGACGAAATTCTATAGTTCATACAAAGCAAATGACTAAACTAAAGGGATTTCATGATTATTCAGTCCATTAAAGCACTCATTGCTGGATTAATAACTCAACATTATAGACCTAATATAAGTTAAAAGGCTAGGTCATCAGAATGCACCCTTCAATAAGTCTATCAAAGCAACAAGTGCAAGATTGAAGATACACATACACTTTTAAATAAGTCAATATGGACAAATCAAATCAATCCTTCATCAAGTCTGTCAAGCTTAAATCTAGGACAGAAGGAATTTAAAATCTTAAAGAAAACAAACCAATTCCTCCATTAAACCGATTAAGCATAAAGCTAAGGTCAAAGGAAATCTAGATCTATAATAACATAAAAGAAAGAGATCTTGAAACCCAAGTAGAGAGTAGATGGTAAAAGAGCTCTTATCCATCTAACAAGTCGATCTTGACAAATCGTCAATCTTATCATTTAGCATGTCCAAAATAAGGCATCGCATAATGACAAATCATATATAAGCTCCATAAGCTATTGAAATTGAAGCTAAAGTGATCCAAGATCCATGACTGACTCAAAAGGGTCAACCAGTTTTAAACAAACATGACTCACTCCATGCACAAATTATATTTGTTGGGGGCATTTGTTGACCTGAACATAAATTACACAAGTTAAATAGAGCGAGCATGATGAATTTGATGGGCTTCAGATACAATATTGCATAAATCAAGGCTAAAATACACTAGACATCACAAAAATTGCTCAAAATAATCTGTAATCAATGAATAGACTACATCGTCACATTTACAATATCAAAATTAATTAAAATATACATATTGCACAATCTGATAGTTGAGATCAAGAGATCGAGCCAACAAAGTGCCAACACACATATCAAAGTTGGGAGGCTGTGATGATGCCTAAATAACCTATGTTCACAAAATTGATCATATTGTTAGAGTCAAAATCTATCAAATAAGATTGTTCACACTTGATTCGGATGAGTCTACATGAGTGTCGATCAGTCAGAAGCAATGACATGCATTTTTGAACTAAAATTATCCCGATTCGATGCTGACTTGCACTAAATGACCTTCAATCTTGGAACGAACTATATCGTTGCATCCATCAAAATTACTTATAATAGATATCCGCTTGATTAAAGTTGTTGCACTTAAAATTTTATCAAAATTAACACATACTTTGAGATAAATCTACTTAATTATCTTTTAATCCCATCCGATTAGCACCTTGGAACTTACATACCCATCCCCATACCTCCACCTCCCATAAAGCCAATAGAATCACATCTGACCTCATTTTTTGGGATGAGCTCTCAACCCCTTTAGACATAAGACTCTCTTAGACTTTAAGAGAACCTTAGTCTTAGGACACATCTAATTAGGTGGACACTCAACCTAGCTCTAGAGACTTAGAAGAGTTAGCCATGAATAGTCATGCCTTAGGGGAGTTAGGAAAATTTGCCTACCCTATAGATTAGATCACATCCTTACTTCCTTCCTTCAAGTCAAACATCAAATCAACATCAAACTTAAATCAATTCCAGCTTAATTGATTTTCTCCAAACTCAAATCAATATTATATGATTGAAATCCATGACCCATAATCAAATTCCAAGTTGAAATCCCAAGTTTGAAATTTTTCCTAAGTCCTTAATTCCCTCTTAAGGACTTAGCCAAAATTATCTTCAAATCAATTCAAATTCATGAGATTTTCTCATAACTCATTTATATTCTCATTTATATTCACATATATAAATGAAATATAAATTCAAATCAATCAAACCAAATCCAAAGTTCAAATTCCTAATTCAAAATCCTTCTTAAGTCCTTAATTCCATCTTAAGAACTTAGCTTAAATCATGTTCAAATCAATTCAAAATCATGAGATTTTCTCATAACTCATTTGTATTCTCATTTATATTCACATATATAAATAAAATATAAATTTAAATCAATCAAACTGAACTCAAAAAATCAAATCCAAACTCAATATTTTCTAAGTCGATTAATTTTCTCTTAAGGACTTAGCTTAGATTATCATCAAATCACTTCAAATCTTTGAAATTTTCTGAACCCATTTATATTCTCATTTATATTCATAAATATAGATAGAATATAAATTCAAACAATCAAAACCAATTCCAAAATTCAAGTTCAAATTCAATCAAAATTGAACCTAAGCCTTTAAAATCAAAATCTTGAACTTAGTCAAATCAACTTCAAATCAAGCCAAACTCTTGACTTTCCTTCATGACTCAAATCAATCCTTCAACCATGAATCCAAATATAAATTCAAACTTCAATCACTTAACCAAAACTCAATTCAAAAATCAAGCCAAAATCCATTTCAGCTTCACCCTTTGAACTTGAAATCATCAAATGAATCAAAACCCATTTGACTTCAAACCACTTGCAAATGGATTTATATTTCAATCATAAGTCCATATGTAAGTTCAATCAAACTCAAATCAAGCTTTAACCAAGCCATTTGACCTACTTAGACTCACTTGACCCAAAGTGACCTAAAGTGCTCTTATGAGCCAAATTCTAATCCTAACCAAATTAGATTGAACTAAGCCAATCTATACCTCTCATCATGATCAACAATCATCATCGGATGATCAATAAATTAAATTAGGTCAAACCAAGTCAAATCTAAGGGTTTACCAAGTCAACACTTAGCCAAAATGAAACCTAACATAGCCAAAATCTACCATAGACCAAATTAATTAAAACAGTTGATCTAAGTTCATTCATGACCAATGTTTGAACTTGGCCAAGTCAGCATTTGAGCCTAACCTAGCTCAATTGGCCACTTGACCCAAGTTGACCCAACATGACCAAAAAAGGCAAAATGTGTCAATACTTGATCAAAGCCAAATTGATTAAAATAAATGGGTCAAGTTGATTCTAAATCACTTGTTGAACTTGACCAAAGCCTCAATTGACCAACTAGACCTAACCTAGCCCAATTGACCTTTGCAACTTGACCTAAAGGGTAATGTTGAGCCAAATTTAAACTTAACAAAAAATTTATTGAAAAACAAAGATAATCCACTTCATATGACTAACCAAACCTAAACCTACCTACCCCATAATCAAAATGGGTCAAATTGTCAACTTGACCCATTTGACCTAAATGAAGTCATATATGAACCAAACTCAAGCCTATACCAATTTGAATCAAACAAAAGCCACCAAAACATTTCAAATGGTCATATGAACTTGAACCAACCTTAGTTTGACCCATTTTGACCAATTGGTCAACTTGAAGTTGACCCATTTTGACCTAAATGGGTCAACATGAGTCAAACCATACCAAATGAACTCCAAATCCAATGAAACTTGGCCAAACCTATTTTATCAAAATAATAAACATACCCAAATTTAAAAATTAGCCAAATGACCATTTTACTCATAGGACATAGAGTAAATTTTGGCCAATTCTATTTGGAATTTAGTCAAATATTCTTCATACCTACTTAATACTCTCCTAATAGGTCAAGTGAACACTAGGAGGTGGTGCACCCAACCAAATGAGTTTGGGAGCCCAACTTGACCTAATGGCCAAATTGACCATGCATGGAAATGGCCACATGGAAATCTTCCTTACACTCAAATGGAGCACATGGGAGTTCACCACTCCACTCTAGCCTAAAATGAACTCAAGGACAGTCCTAACAACTCAAACAACCCAAATCAAGGCAATTGATTAAAATAGAAAGCTTATGCTCGATGTCCGATTGCCAAGGGGGGATATTTTTGACCTCTCTGGGGATATATGAGCCTTCATTTAATGAGAACCCTCATGTTTGATTTGAGATCTTAGAGGCCTTGAGCGTCTTATCATCATCGTAAGTGATATCTTCCAGCTGATCCCCTAGGGACTCAATTCATTTGAATCTTCATAGATCCATTTAAGTCATAGGAGCCATCTTTAGCTTTGATCCAATTTCCATCTTCTCAATTTTCTTAAATAAAATAGAGCTCGATTGAATTTCCAACTTTCTCCACTCAAACTCCACTCAATTCCATCTTGCTTCATCAAAGGACCAAGTTGAGTGCAACCATACTCTTTCCCATGCTTCAAAGGCAGAGGAGGAGTGACCTAGACTAAAGTCGAGCTAAAGCTAAGGAGGAGTTGGCCTCCAGAAGAATCATTAAGTTTTTAAGCCTCAAACTCTAAGCAATGTTTCATCCCAACCAGACTATGCTTCTCCAAAAGAATCGAGCGCTGACGATCACTTCCAATGAGGTTAGCCATTTTCTAAGCATTAAACACAAAGTAGTGTGGAGCTTTGTGAAAGAAATGTTAATCTCATAGGATCTTTACCATTAGATGTAATCTTCTATGCATGTTGATGGTGTGGGTAAAATTTGGGATCAATCCGAGCTCAATAGAGCTCGAATCATCTCCTTGAACAGGGACGACCTCCATTGTTCATAAGGGAGAATAGAGACGGATCTTTGGCCATCCATCCACACATTTTGGATGGACAGATTAAATCGTACGATATATATTTATTTAATCCTCTAATCTATGGCTTTTATCTCAGCTGTCTGATCCATGATCAAATGGCTGAGGAGAAAGCGCATAGCACCACCACCACGCAATGCTACAATGTGATGTTTTAAATTACCAATCGATGGCGATGCGTGTATGCCACGTCAACCACATGTGGCACGTGGGATTAAGGATTTAATTAGGCATTTAAATAATTCTAATTAATCACCTAAGCTTCTAAAATTCATATCTTAACATAGAAAAATTAAATAAATATGAAATAAATTTCATTATAAAGATAATTGAACATAGATTATTCTAAAATTTATCTTAATTAATTTTGAATAGTTATTTTCTCCAATTTGGGTTTTATTGGAATGTTAATTTACTAATTACTCTAATTAATCCATTGATTAATCTCAAACTTCTTGGTTATAATTAGAGGGATAACTTCTATCTCCCCTAAGTTTCTTGGGATTTATTGGTGGCTTAATTAGAAGAATTTCTAGTTCATTCCTTAATTGCTCCCTTAATGTAATTAAGATTAATTAAGGTTGTAATTAGTGGTTTAACCCTCTAATTTAGTTTATTAAGGTCTATTTAAATGAATAAGAGGTTTAGAAAATAATTTTGGGGCATTTTCCTTAAGCTATTCCTTAAACCCACCCCCTTTCTTCCTTAATCCATCCATAACTAAGGGTTAGTTCACTAATTATCTCCTAAATTAATTTCACAAAATTATAAAACTTTCCGAACTCATTAATTCTTCTTGGGTAGATTCTTAGGAGTTCAAGAGCCTAAGTATAATTAAGGAAATCAAGATTCAACTCATATGTGTGATGGGTGCTTTGAAATTACTTAAGTTAAACCCCTTAGCTTAATTAATCATTAATCAGAGCTTTACCAACCACATAGTAGGACCATCCAACTAAAGGGGTTTCCTTTTGGTGTGCAACAACTATACTAGGAAGAAAGCATACCATACTTACAACTTCCAAAGTGGGAATTAGTCGCTGGGGTTACTTGTTGGCAACACAATGAATCAGACCTAACCCAACTCAAGCCCTTGTTCATCCTTTGAACTTGAAAATTGTCAAATGAATCAAAACCCATTTGACTCCAAATCACTTTTAAAAGTTTATATTTCAATGATAAGTCCATATGTGAGTTCAACCAAACTTGAATCAAGCCTTGATCAAGTCAATTGACCCACTTAGGCTCACTTGACCCAAAGTGACCTAAAATACCCTTTTGAACCAAATTCTAATCCTACCTAAATTGGATTGAACTAGCCCACCTAAGCCTCACCTTGTGAGCAATCATCATGAGATGATCAATCACTCAAATTGGGTCAAACCAAGTCAACACTTAGCCAAAATGAAACCCAAACTAGCAAAATCCACCATATGCCAAAATTGAAACCATTGACCAAAACCAATTCATGATCAATGCTTGAACATGACCAAGTCATCATTTGAGCTTAACCTAGAATTGGCCACTTAACCCAAATTGACCCAACATGACCTAAAAAGTCAAAATATGTCAAATCTTGATCTAAGCCAAATTGATTCAATGGGTCAAATTCATTCTAAACCAATTATTGAACTTGACCAAAGCCTTAATTGGCAAATAGACAACTACAATTGATCATGAACCAACTTGACCTAAAAGGTCAAATTGACTTGAAACTTAAACCAAAATTGATTGAAACCAAAGCTTGCATTCAAATGACCAATCAAACCTAAACCAACTCAACCCAGAATCAATTGGGTCAAATGGGTCAAATTGGTCAACTTGACCCATTTGACCTAAATGAAATCAAATGAACAAAAGAAAATATAAACCAAATTGACCCAAACCAATGATGCCAACACTTTTCAAATGGTCATATGAACTTAACCCTTGGTTTGATCCAATTTGACCAATTGGTCAACTTGACCAAGTTAACCCATGTTGACCTAAATGGGTCAACATGAGCGAAATGATATCAAATTAACACCAAATTCATTGAAAATTTGTACAACCCAATTTCAAACTATTCTAAATTTGTCTAAATTGAAATCAAAGCTAAATGACCATTTTACCCCTAGGTCAAGTAGCGATGGCCAATTCCACTTGGAATTTGGTCAAATCCTTTTCATGGCCACTTGGCACCCTCTTAGTGGACTAAGTGGACATTAATAAGTGTGGTGCATATGACCCAATGGGTTTGGGTCAAAACCAAGGCCAAAATCGACCTAATTCTCCACATGGAGTCACTCCTCCAAATGAGCACATGGAAACTTCACCACTCCACTCCTCGAAAACTAAACCATGTGGAGCTTAAAATGGCCTAACCAACCCACTCATAATGATCAATTTGATCAAAATGGAAGAGACAAGCTTGGTTTATGATCCTTGTAAAGGGAGATATACTCCCCCTAATTCCACTTCATTTCAGATCTCTTGGATTCAATTGAGTGATAGGAACTCGGAGGAAGCATTGTCAAGCTCTCCCAAAGTTTCCAAAGCTCATTTAAATTCTCCATTTTTAGATTTCTTCAAATGAAATAGGGAGCTCATTGGAAATTCCACTTTGCTCAATTCACACCAAACTCCAATTGGTCTTGAAAGCACCATCGAGGACCAAATCGAGCTTACCCAAGGTGTTTCCTAAGTGTTCTAGCCAAGGGAAGAGGGGTCTAGACCAATGACGTAAGAGTTTGAAGCTCATCATGGCCAATAGAAGGATCCACTTGATCTCAAGCCTTCAAACCTTCAACAGGGATTTGTCTCCACTAGATGAAGCTGCCTCGATGGTTGGGAGTGTCGGTGATAGCCTCCAGTGAGGTATGAATCTTAACCGAGGTTAGGCTCAATTTTATATGGTCTTTTGTGAAGGAAAGGATAATCTCAAGTGAAATTGACCATTGGATCTTCTCCTTCTTTCTTCTTGATGGTGTGGGTTTGATCTTTGCTCAATCCAAGCTCACGTGAGCTCATCAAGCCCCAGCGCATGATCGCCACCTCCCGCGGCGGGGATGAATCATGGATCACCATCCGCATATTTTGAATGGATGATCCTGATTAATATATGTTAGATCTACGATTAACCCTTTAGAGAATTTTAATCAACCTTTCAATTTTAATGGTCCAAGGGAAAGCATTAGTCAAATTGATTGATTTGACAACTTAAATAACCAATCCCATTGGACAACATGGAAAGTGTCTGCCGCATTAGTGGCACCGATAGGATTAGTTATATAATTAAGGATTTAATGACCTCTTAATTACAGAAACTTTAAATATTCATAACTAAATGTAGAAAATTCCAAAAAAATACAAACTCAACTATATTTGAAAGATAATTCAAAGGGGAATAATATAGAATTAATTTTAATTGATTTTGAATAGTGATATTTTCTTAATTTAAGTTTTATTAGGGATGTAATTATGTTAATTACTCCTTAATTATTCAATAATTATTCCAAACTCTTAGGGTTAATTAGTGGGATGACCTCCTCTCATGATTTTATTGAAATTTATTATTGGACTAATTTAGGCAATTGCTTGTTTCATCTCTAATCACTCTCTTAATCAATTAAATGATTAATTAAATAATTAAATGATTAATTAAATAATTAAATGATGATAAATTCATTAATTAAATTTGTTAATCATCTTGGAACAATGGATAGACTTAGGGAATGAGATTAGGATGAATTTTCCAAAATCTTTTCTCCTAAGTCTATTTCATTTGAATGAAAACTTAATTAATTTACAAATTGATTAATGATTTAATCATTTCATCAAATAGCTTAATTAACCAAATTCAAAAAAAAATTTAATCCAAAAACTTAATCACTTAGTCAATCCTTTCTTGGGTAGATGCTTAGGTGTTCACTAATCTAAGTAAACTTAAGGAAATCAAATCCAACCTACATGTGTGGGAAGGGTTATGAAAGTACTTAATTAAACACCTTAGCTTAATTAATCAATAATTATGAGCCAACTGCATTAGGCCCTTTCTTAGGGTGCATTACTAATTTAAATTCAATGTGACTGCATATCATATGTTGGCTGACAATTGTTTGAATAATTATGTTAAGGAGGTGTAAGTAAGGGGTAATTAATAAACTTAATTTACACCTTAACGTAAACAAAATATAAAATCAATCTAATGGTTTTAAAATTAAACTAAAATAACACACATATGTGGGAGATGGGTTAGGACCACTAAATCTTTTAACATTTTCTAAATTCAAATCAAACTCATAATAAAACTAAAATTTCTTTAAACAATTTGATTCACTTTAAATGATCTTATTCCATAGGATTATCTTTAGTAATTAAGTAAGTGAATGAAATTACATGCTTGCATCACTTTATTTCTTTCTCATGCTAAATGTGTATGTCATATGAAAATCATGCATTCATGTCTTTTGAAAAATCAAATTAAAATGAAATGTTTCCTTTATGTCAAATTGCATATTTTGGCTAAAGTAAGAATATGAATGGCTATTATCACTACTAAATCCAAAATTATTTTCCAAACTTAGAAATAAAATATTACAAATGAAAGGTATGCTTATAATTACCTATAAGTTTGCATGTGAGTATAATATAAAATGTGTATTATGTGACTTTTCCTTCTCTTCTCTTTCTTTTCATAGTTTTGAATAGGATTTGCAAAGTGTATAGTTCATTTAAAAAGACACAACACTTAAATTCTTTCCTATGTTATCCTTTAAGAGGAACTTCACATTTGTGTATGTAAATTACCAAATCAAAATAAACAAACATAAACTTTGCATGATTCTTTTCCATTCTTTTTTTTGGTACATGCACATGTATTTAAGAAAAGTGGTATATTATTCGGACACCCAGGGTTGTGAGACTTTAAGTAGCCCCAAGTAGGTCTTGTACCTTACACCCATGGTTTAGAAAATAATGGCATTATACTCATATATCTTTCATACATGTAAATGTGCATTTGATTAATGGATAAAGAACCCCTCACTTAATAAAATCATGCATATATGAAACATTACAAATTTCCTTAAGCAACATCTCTTAGCATTCATCATGAAGGGCTAACATTTCCATTTGCATGTATAGATATGCTTAGGGTTCATCCATATGCATGTTACACATGTTGGAAAGAAATAAAGTGTTGTGTGTGTTTTGTGATAGTAATTCACTTTACTTAATCTTAAAATGTCTTTCTCTTTGAATAAGTTTGTTTAGAAAAAATCTTACCTTAGGATTAATTAAAACACATAATAAGCAATTCACTAAAAAAATCACTAATGAACTTACTTTAGAAATTACTTTAAGGTAGGGAGGAAAGAGATGATCTCTTCTCTTTTTCTCTCTTTCCAAATAAAATCATAAAATAAAATCAACCAAATCAACTAAATCACTTAAATGAAAGCACCCTCTAAGTTGAACCCTTCATACTTACAAAACTCTAAACTTAAAGCCTAGCTAAGACATACCACACAAGCATGCACACAAATTAGTCTAAGTCACAATTTCTAGTCCTATATTAGGGTAGTGCATGGTTTGATGTTTGCTTTTATTTTGTGATGTGATATTTTAGTCTAGATGTTAAGGTGTATGTGTGTAGACTGGATGGTAGGGTGATCTTAGTCTAACCATTATCTTACGTGGGATTATGCTTAAGGGGTGTTGTAATAAAATTATAAATTCTTTTTCTATGCAGTTGCTTATACCTAAGCATAATTCAAAAAAAGGTCGTGGACTTGGTTACCCATGTGTAAGTGTAAGTCTACATATAATTGTGTGGTTTGTTTAGCTAATCTCTATTATATAGGTTTTTGTTAGATTTACTTTTCATATTTTCATGTAATTTTTCAATTAAGATTTTGAATGAATATTTTGGGGATTAGGATGAACATTAGTCATAAGACTATGTCTTATATACCATGTGAAGCCTTTAGAAAACACCTTCAACCAACCAAATGAAAAAAAGAAGAAAGAAGAAAAGAAGAAAGAAAAGAGGAAGGAGAAATGAAGAATGAAGACTCCCATAACATGAATTCCATTTTATTGTAATTAGTTTATTTATAATCCGGGTTGTATAAGGGTAGAGCTTCTACCAATTTGTTTTGGTTGTTTGCGTGGATCCGACAAAAGGCCTCTTATTCTTTTTGCTAGCTTTATAAATTGTTTGATGTTTGTTTAGCTTATTAAAATAACATATTTTCATGGTTTCTTCCTTGCTTTGATGAATGGCTGATGCAATTAGGCTCTTAGGAAAAAATAATTTTCTATCAATTAATCAACTCAAAACTAAAATTAACAACTCATAACCTCACTTAAAGCCTAGGTTATAAAATAAGATAAAGATTTAGCAACCCCTTCTTGATGTTGTATGTTTCCACATCATGCATAAAAGCATCTTGTTTCACTCTTGTTAGGGATGGCTTCCACCTTTGCTAGGAACTTGGCTTGACCTTTGAGCCATGGTAGAAATACACCTCCTTCTTCGATTTACATAATCAAATTTCTCATGCATTAGGCATATGAATCCCATAGCATGTCAAATCAACATCAAGAAATAAAATAAAACATAACAAAATTTGCATTAGATTTAATCATTAAATCATGCCTACTTGATCTAGTCTCTTGGGAGTGTGTTTAAAAACTTAGTCTCTTTCTAAATAAACAACAGCTTAGCTATCTTGCAAAAGCATATGACTTGCCCACATGTATTTAAAATCATTGGAGGAGTTAGTTAGTGGCCACCCCATGTGATTGTAAGTTCAAACAATTGGGTGGTTTATCCTCTCTTATGGAGGTAAGCCAAATACCCATCTTCACCTTAAATTTTGGTGGTGCTTTAGCTCAAAGATCCCTAGATTTGTTCGGTTGCTACTTCCCTTTGAGCTACAAGTATAAATCTCACCTCTAAGGAATTTTCATGACCTTGTGTTGTGGAATTGTAAGCCCTAGATTTCTAAATAAATAAATCACTTCAATTTCAAAAATATAAAGACCAAACATATGATATTTTGGGGGTGCTTACTAGGCTTCCTAGTATCTGTGGTGAAATATATAATCCCATCTTTATCTTATCCTTTTAAAAAGATAGGTAAAGATAAAAATATATGCCTTGTTAGGACACCACATAGATCCACAGATATTCTTATTAGGGTGATCGAGTATGACATTGAGGGAAGGTGTACTATCTCGAAAGATAGAAGTCACCACTCTACAATGGACTAATCACAATAAGGACTCATAGATTATGGGGTCTTGTGTACAGAGATTCTTCCCTTTACATGGAAAAGTAAAACATGATTTATTTTAAACAGGTTTGTTAAGTTCCTTATGGAGGTAAGCCCCCATAGTTAATTACATTCTAAGGAATGAGATTTCTTTGGAATACTCTCGATTAAGGTAAATGATCATTGTCTCCAAAGATTACAAAGATAGGACTATCAATCAATTGGTTTATTTTTAGAAGATAAAGTGGGATTAATCAAGAGGAGGAGTTATTATCCAAGAAAGATAAGTAGGAGATGCTTGGGATACTAGGAAACCTAGTAAGCATCCCAAACTATCTGGTTGGGCTTTTATTTTAAAATTAAAGTGGTTTATTTATTTGAGTTGAATTTTTATTAGAAATTTATGGCTTATAATTCAATGACACAAGATCATGGGAATGCCTAGAGGTAAGATTTATGCTTGTGGCCCACAAAAAGAAGTAGCAACCTCTGAACCTAAATCTAGGGATTTTGAGGGCCAAGCTAAACTTAAAGGCAAAATGGGTATATGATTTACCTCTGAGAGGATAAACCATTGTTTGGACTTACAATCTGAGTAACTAACTCCTCTTACAACTTTAAATACATGTTGGCAAGTCATATGCTTTTAAGATAACTATTGTTATTTATTTAGAAAGAGACTAAGTCCTTAAACACACTCTTTAACTAGATCATGGCATGATTAATGACTTAAATCTAATGCAAATTTTTTATGTTTTATTTTCATTTTGATATTGATTTGACAGATATAATTCATGTAAAAAATTATTGTGGGCCAAAATCAGAAGAGGTGTGTTTCCACCATGGCTCTCAAAGGTCAAGCCAAGTTCTCAACATAGGTGGAAGCCCTCCATAACGAGACAAGATGCTTTTTTTATGCATGATGAAAACATACAACATCCAACTAAGGGTTGCTAAATCTTTATTTCTTTTATAACTTAGGCTTTAAATGAGGTTATGAGTTGTTGTTAATTTTAAGTTGATTGATAGAAAATTTATTTTCTCTAAGAGCTAATTATCTAGGCCATTCATCAAGCAACTAAACATGTCATCTTCTTGCACAAGCTAAACAAACATCAAATAATTTATAAAGCTAGCATAAAAGAATAGAGGCCTTTTGAACTCCCAAAATCAAAGGCAAATGTGGGTAGGAGCTCTCTATACAACTTGAATTACAAATGAATTAATTACAATCAAGAAGGAATTCATGTTATGGGGTCTTCTTCATTCATTCTTCTTTCTTCTTTCTTTTTTCGTTCTTCTTTCTTCTTTCAATTGGTTAGAAGGTGGTAGCTCCAAAGGCTTCACATGGCACATAAGACATAGTCTTATGACCAATGTTCATCCTAATCCCATAATCATTCTAAATCCTAATTATAGAATTACATGAAAATGGGAAGTAAATCTAACTAAGACTTGCTAAATAGAGATTAGCTAAACACACACAATCCCAAGCATGTATATGAATAAATTGGACTTAGCACCCCACACATGGGTAACCAAGTCCACCTGGCCTATTTTGGATTATGCTTAGGAGTATAAGCAACCTACACAACAAAAGCATTTATATTTTTTATTGCAGCACCCTTAAGTACAATCCCCTACAAAAGATAATGGTTAGACTAAGATCGCCCTACCATTCAGTCTATGCACATACACCCTAACATCTAGACTAAAACATCACATCATAAAAGAAAAGCAAACATCAAACCATGCATGCCTATACAGAAGTGGTGACTTTTATGTGTGTGTTATTTAAGGTTTGTGTGGTATGTCTTAGTTAGGCTTTAAGGTTAGAATTTTCTAAGTATGCGAAGTTCAACTTAGAGGGTGATTTCATTTATGTGATTTAGTTGATTTGGCTAATTTTATTTTTATGATTTGATTTGGTTTGAATGAATCCATAATTAATTACTATGTTGTAAAGAGAAGAAAAGAGAAGAGAACTTCTCTTTCCTACCAGTAATTTCTAAGGTAGATTCATTAGTGATTTTTGTTTATTGAATATTTTATTATGTGTTTTAATTAATCCTAAGTTTAGATTTTCTCTAAACAAACCTATTCAAAGAGAAAAGCATTTTAAGATTAAGTAAAGTGAATTACTATCACAAAACACATAACACTTTATTTCTTTCCAACATGTAACATGCATATTGAATGATCCTAAGCATATCTATACATGCAAATGGAAATATTTAGCACACCTCAATGATGAATGCTAAGAGATGTTTGTTTAGGAAAATTTTGGAATGTTTCATGTATGCATGATTTTGTTAAGAGGAAAAAAAAGGGGTTATTTTATCTATTATTCATATGCACATTTACATGTATTAAAGATGTAAGTGAGTATGGTGATGTTTCCTACACCGGGGTGTAAGATAGACCTACCTACTTAAAGCCTCGCACCAGTGTCGACTAATATATCACTTTTCTTAAATACATGTATGTACAAAAGAAATGCATGAAAAAGAATCATGCAAAAGTTTATGTTTGTTAGTTTTGATTTGGTTATGCATGTGTAAATATGAAAGTCCTCTTAAATGATAACATAGGAATGGATGTAAGCAAGTGTTGTCTTCTTTTCAAAGGAACTATACACTTTACAAATCCTATTCAAAACTATGTTAAAAGCGAAGGAAAAGTCACATAATGCACATCTTTATATTATACTCACATGCAAGCTTATAAATAATTATAAGTAGCATACCTTTCATTTGTAATGTTTGGTGTATAGGTTTTGAAAATAATTTTTGATTTAATAGTGATAATAGTCATTCATATTCTTACTTTAAAAACATGCAATTTGACATAAAGAAAATATTTCATTTTAATTTTATTTTCAAAAGGTATGAATGCATGATTTTCATATGTCATACATATTTAGCATGCTAGGAAAAAAAAATTAAATAATGTAAGAAATTTCATTCACAATTAATTCTAAAGATAATACTATGGAATAAGATCATTTAAAGTGAATCAAATTTAAAGGAAATTTTGATTTTTTTTTTTTTTGATTTGATTTGAAATGTGAGAAAGTTTGCTAATCCTAACCCATCTCCCACATGTGTATGTTGTTTTAGTTTAATTTTAGAACCATTAGATTTATTTTATATTTTTTTTAGGTTAAGGTGTACATTAAGCCCATTAATTACCCCCACATACTAACATATTTAACCAAATAATTATGAGCCATGTATGACATAAAATCACAAAGAATTTAAATCAAGAAAAAAATAATGCATTTGGCTCATAATTAATGATTAATTAAGCTAAAATTAAGTACTTTCATAACCCTTCCACACATATGGGTTAGATATGATTTCCTTAAGCTACTTAGGTTATTGAACACCTAAGCATCTACCCAAGAAGGAATTGATTAAATTGATTTGATTTTAAAACTTTGATTGATTAAGCCATTTAATAAAGTGATTAAACTATTTAATTAATTTGCACCTTAATTAGATTTTTTTCCAAATGAAATAAACTTAGGGAAAAGATTTGGGAGAGAACTCATAATCTCATTCCTTAAGTCCATTCAATGTTCTAAGGTAATTAGCAAACTTAATTAATGAATTTATTACTATTTAATAGGTTAATTAATCATTTAATTAATTGAGATAGTGATTATGAGTGAATCAAACAATCTCCTTAATTAAACCATTAATAAATCCCAAGAAAATTGAGAGATAGAAGTCATCCAACATACACGAGAAGTTTGAAATTAATCAATGGAATAATTAGGGGGTAATTAACATAATTACATTCCCAATAAAACTAAAATTGCATGAAATTTACTATTCAAAATCAATTAAACTTAATTTGATATTATTCCCCTTTGAAATATCTTCAAAATGCATTTGAGTTTGTATTTTATGATTTTTTTACATTTAGTTATGTAATGTTAAAGTTTCTATGATTAGGGAATAATTAAATAGCCTAATTATATAACTAATCCCATTGCCATGTGGATGATGCATTGCTTTCCATGGCGTGATCATTGGTTATTTAAGTTATCACATCGCTACACACTCATGGCATGCTCTTTCCTCGATCAAAGATTGGATGGTCAAGATCAAACCCATGGTATTAAAGGGATTAAATAGCATCTCACGTTTTTAATCAGATCGTCCATCCAAAAACACATCGGATGGATGGTCCATGATTCATCCCTTGTCTGGAGATGGCGATCATCCCCAGGGCTTGATCCGAGCTAGATTGAGCTCGGATTGAGTAAGGATTGATCACACACCATCAAGAAGAGATAAGCAAGACATCTAACGTAACTTCACTTGAGGTCACACTTTCCTTCACAAGGACCAAAGAAAATTTAGCCTAAACTTTTTTGAATAGTACCTCACGAGGCTATCACCAGGCACTCCCAACCATCGAGGCTTTGTCTAGTGGAGATGAAGCCTTTTGAAGGTTTGAAGGCTTGAGGTTGAGTAGATCCTCTAATTGGCCAAACTCCTCCTCTAGGCTTGCGCTTTGGTCTAGCTTCTCCCTCCCATGCCTTGGAAGCTTGTATGAAGACTTGGGTGAGCTCATTGAGTCCTCAAAGGTGCTTGTAGGAGGTGAGCTATGGTGTGAATTGAGCAAAGTGGAAATCCTTCCTACCTCCCCATTTTTGGCTTGAAGAACCGAGAATGGAGAAATGGGAAGTGCTTGAAGCTTAGAGGAACTTGAAGAAGCTTACTATGAGTTCCCTAAGCTCAATTGTGAGTGATCTCAATTCAAGTGAAATTAGGGGGAGTATAACTCCCCCCACAAGGATCAGATGGCCGAGAGGTGTTTTTCCATTTTGATCAAATTGATCCCATAAAGTGAGTTGGTTAGGCCATTTTTAGCTTCAAATGATTCAATTTTGGCAGAGGAGTGGAGTGGTGAAGCTTCCATGTGCTCATTTGAGTGGAGGAGTGATCCCAAGTGGAGACTTTCATATTGGGTGGTCAGGTTTGGCTGACCCAAATCCATTGGGTCATGTGCACCACACTCATTAGTGTCCACTTGGTCTACTAAGAGGGTGTCAAGTGGCCATGAAAAGGATATGATCAAATTCTAAGTGGAATTGGCCATGGGTTACCCCTTGACCTAGAGGTGAAATGGTCATTTGGCTTTAATTTTACTTTGGACGAATTTAGATTAGTTTGAAATTAGTTTGGTCCAAATTACAAAGAATTTGGAGTTGATTTGATATCATTTGGTTCATGTTGACCCATTTAGTCCAAAATGGGTCAACTTGGGTCAAGTTGAATTGGTCAAATTGGGTCAAACCAAGGGTTGGTCAAGTTCATATGACCTAAAATGTGTTGGCATCATTGGTTTGGTTCAATTTGATTTATATTTTATTTTGGTTCATTTGATTTCATTTAGGTCAAATGGGTCAAGTTGACTAATTTGACCCATTTGTTATGGGTTGGATCATGGGTTGGTTTAGGTTTGGTTGGTCATTTGAAATATGTTGCAAGCTTTGGTTTCAATCAATTATGATTTGATTTGATTTTGGTTCAATTTGACCTTCTAGGTCAAGTTGGGTTCATGGTCAATTAGGCTAGGTTGGGTCTAGTTGGCCAATTGAGGCTTTGGTCATGTTCAATAAATGGTTTAGAATGAATTTGACCCATTGGTTGCAATCAATTTGACTTAGATCAAGATTTGACACATTTTGACTTTTAGGTCAAGTTGGGTCAACTTGGTCAAGTGGCCAATTGGGCTAGTTAGGCTCAAATTATGACTTGGTCAAGTTCAAACATTGATCATGAATTAGTTTTGATCAATGGTTTCAATCAATTTGGCCTATGGTGGATTTTTTGGTTTAGGTTTCATTTTGGCTAAGTGTTGACTTAACCCTTAAGTTTGACTTGGTTTGACCCAATTTGAGTGATTGATCATCTCATGATGATTGTTGTGCTCACAAGAAACTTAGGTGGGCTTAGTTCAATCCAATTTGGGTAGGATTAGAATTTGGCTCAAAAGATACTTTAGGTCACTTTAAGTCAAGTGAGCCTAAGTAGGTCAATTGACATCAAGGCTTGATTCAAGTTTGGTTGAACTCACATATGGACTTATGATTGAAATATAAATCTATTTACAAGTGATTTGGAGTCAAATGGGTTTTGATTCATTTGACAATTTCAAGTTCAAAGGATGAACATGAGTTTGACTTGGGCTTGAGTTTAGAATTTAGTTTTGGTTTGATGATTGAAGAATTGATTGAATCATGAGTTTGGTTTTAGGGTAGATTTGGGTTTGAGTATTGAATTTGGTTTTGGATATTTGAATTTATATTTCATTTATATTTGTGAATATAAATGAGAATATAAATGGGTTATGAAAATTTCTTGAACTTGAATTGATTTGACTTTGATTTGAAGGAGTTCAAGGATTTATGTTGAAAGAGTTTAGGTTGGAGTTTGATTGGATTTGGATTTAAATTTTGAATTTATTTTGGTTATCAATTTATATTTCATTTGTATTTGTGAATATAAATGAGGATATAAATGGGTTATGAAAAAATTTTGAAGTGGTTTGAATTTGATTTGGGTTAAGTCTATAAGGTGAAATCAAAGGGGTTTAGGAAAAGATTTTAGATTTGGACTTGAGTTTTGAATTTAGTTTTGGTTATTTGAATTTATATTTCATTTATATTTGTGAATATGAATGAGAATATAAATAGGTTGTGAAAAAAAAATCTTTGACTTTGAGTTGATTTGGATTTGATTTGGGTGAAGTCCATAAGATGGAATCAAAGTGACTTAGGAAAGATTTTTTTTTGGAATTTAATCATGAGATTCAATTATTTGATTTCATGATTTGAGAAAATCCATTGGAATTGATTTAAGGTTTGTTTTGGAATTGAAGTTGATTTGAGTTTGAGGCATTTGGATTTGGAGTTTGACTTGAAAGAAGAGAGTAAGGATTTGGTTCAAGCTATAGAAGGCAAAATTTTCTAACACCCCTAAGGCATAGCCTATTCCTATGGCTAACTCTTCTAAGTCTCTAGGGTTTAAGTGTTCACTTTCACTACAAGTGTCTTAAGACTAAGAAACTCTTAGTATCTAAGAAGAGTCTTATATCTAAGATGGAGGGGTTGAGAGCTCATTCTAAAATGAGTATCATAAACATCCTACTTATCTTACTTTGGCTTTGATAATAAATCCCTCCTTTTGATCAATCCCACTTGATCTTCTAAAATAAACTAATTGATTGATAGTCCTATCTTTGAAATCTCATTCTTATGATAATTAACTATGGTGTCTTGCCTCCATAGGGAACTTAACGAACCTGGTTCAAAATAAACCCTACTTTACTTTTTCATGTAAAGTAGAAGAAGAATCTCTAGTACATACGAAGATCCATAGTCCTTAGGATTCCTTATTGAGGTGATTAGGTCCATTGTAGGATAGTGACTTCTGTCTCTCAAGATAGTACACTATTCCTTAATATTGTACTCGATCACCCTAATAAGAACATCTTGATCTACATGGTGTCCCAACGGCGATTTATATTTTGTTTTCATCTATCCTTTCCAAAAGATAGATGAAGATAAGAATAAAACTCACCACAGATTTTTCTGGTTACTCTGCTAGGGAGGGTTCCTCTCTCCATCTTTGGTAAATGATCATTATCTCTAAGTATCGGTTGTGGGTTTATACTTTGTGTAAATCCAAGACTATATTTCTTTTCCATTGGCACCTAGTTTATTTCATCCTTAAGCTAAGCTAACATCCTTTAGGTTTTAGGACCTCACTGTAGGTCTTAAAGCCCCAATTGGTTTCCCAATAGGTGAAAATAAAAATTTAATAAAAGTAAATAACCAAAGACTTCCTTCTTACCATTTCTATGGTAAGGTGAGGTTCATTCAAATAATAATATAATAATAATAATAATAATAAATCCTTTATAAAAATATCAATTTCCAAAAAGCACTTTTTCAAAATACACATGATAAAATGTTTACACAATTTTTTTTCATAAATCAACCTCATCTAATAATCTTCATGATTGTTATATGTAGGATCTTTTCAAAAATCAAATTAATAATCATTCTTTTCAAAAAGCACAAATGAACTTCCTCATTCAAGAATGAGGATTTCATTTTCAAAAATAAAATCAATAATCATATTTTCCAAAAGCACTAATGAACATCCTTATTCAATTTATTTTGATGGACATTTCACTTTCAAAATAAAATTTGAAATCATAATTTCTAAAAGCACAAATGAACATCTTCACTCAATTTATTTTGATAGAGATTTCACTTTCAAAACAAAATCAACAATCATGTTTTCTAAAAGCACAAATGCACATCTTCACTCAATTTATTTTGATGAAGATTTTATTTTCAAAATAAAATTTAAAATCATGTTTTCAAAAGCACAAATGAATATCCTCATTCAATTTCTTGAATGAAGATTTCATTTTCAAAAAAAAAATGATCATCCCTTCAAAATTAACAATCATCTTTTCAAAATCCAAACAACATATGGATCTTTCATTTAGCATACCCAAATTTGCTAAATGAGAATCCTCTTTTTAAAATTCAAACAACATTTGGATCTTTCATTTGGCATACCCAAATTTGCTAAGTGATGATCCACTTTTCAAAATCAAAATCACAAAAATGAAACACATTTGGATCTTTCATTTAGCATACCCAAATTTGCTAAGTGAAAATCCTCTTTTTAAATCAAAATCATAAACACACATGGATCCTTTATTTAGCATACCTAAATTTGCTAAGTAAAGAATCCTCTTTTTAAAAATCAAAATTCAAACAACATTTGGATCTTTCATTTAGCATACCTAAATTTGCTAAGTGAAGATCCACTTTTTAAAATCAAAATCATCCAAACACAAAACACATTTGGATCCTTTATTTAGCATACCTAAATTTGCTAAGTAAAGAATACTCTTTTCAAAAATCAAAACAAAAAATACATTTAGATTTTCTTAGCATACTTAAATTTTCTAAGAATCCTCTTTTCAAAATCATCAAAATAAAACACATTTGGATTTCCATAGCATACTTAAATTTGCTAAGAATCCTCTTTTCAAAATCATCCAAACACAAAACACATTTGGATCCTTTATTTAGCATACCTAAATTTGTTAAGTAAAGAATCCTCTTTTCAAAAATCAAAACATAAAATACATTTGGATTTCCTTAGCATACTTAAATTTACTAAGAATCCTCTTTTCAAAATCATCAAAATAAAGCACATTTGGATTTCCTTAGCATACTTAAATTTTCTAAAAATCCTCTTTTCAAAATCATCCAAACACAAAACACATTTGGATCCTTTATTTAGCATACCTAAATTTGCTAAGTAAAGAATCCTCATTTCAAAAATCAAAACACAAAATACATTTGGATTTCCTTAGCATACTTAAATTTGCTAAGAATCCTCTTTTCAAAACCATCAAAATAAAACACATTTGGATTTTCTTAGCATACTTAAATTTGCTAAGAATCCTCTTTTCAAAATCATCAAAAATAAAACATGTTTGGATCCTTTATTTAGCATACCCAAATTTGCTAAGTAAAGAATCCTCTTTTCAAAAAATAACAAAACATTTGGATTCTTCATTTAGCATACCCAAAATTGCTAAGTGAAGATCCCATTTTCAAATTCACACATGATTCACAAACAAGCAAAAGAAGAAGAAAATTGTTTTCAAACACCTTACATAGCATACCCAAATTTGAATTCCAAAATCACAAATCAAAATAAAATCAATTGACCCTTTACTTTAACATACTCAAATTTATTAAATAAAGGGTCCTCAAACTCAAAAAATCAAAGTCAAATATGAACCTATGGAAGCATCAATCTCTCCAAAGACATTTGAACCCATTTTAACATACACAAATTTGTTGAAAATCAATTTTACATTCAAAAGTCTCCTTTACAATCAATTTCAAAATCTCCAAATTCATTTGAGCCACACTTAACACTTTCAAGTTGTTGAGTGTGGGTTCAAATCTAAATCAAAACAAAAAATTAACAATGCTGATTCAAACTTGTTTTTCAATATTGCACACTTTCAGTCAATTTTAGTCAGTTTAGTTCAGTGCAATTCAATTCAATGGAAGCACAGAAATATGTCTTTACATTTCCTTTTGGGATGGATTTGACCTTGGATGGAGCCTCTTCGAGTTGCCCACCTCATCCATTTTGGTTGAGGCTTTGAGGGGGCTAGGATCACATGTGAGGGGACCACCCTCATAACAGTCAACAGAAGAGTGGTGACCAGAAGCGCTCATCCAGGTTGAGTTACCATTTGATTCAGAGATTCCCTCACTGAAGAGGAAGGCTATGGCAGTTCCCACAGTAGTAGTAGTTACAGTGCTAGTGCGCCCAGTTGTTCCCCTTGTTGCCCTAGTATGGGCTAACACCCACTTGTTGGCATCTTCCAAGGGGAAGGCTCCCCTGATTCCAAGGATAGCCTTCCTTACCTTCGAGGTAGAGTCTAGTTCCCAAACTGCTCACCCCAGCTTTGAAACAAGAACAGCATGATCAAGCGGTATCATACTGGCATAGCGAGGGAGCTAGAGGCCAATCGTTTATAGTAGAGGAGGTACCTAGGATAGTGTCTCCTCTCATCATAGAATAAGTTCCATCCCCTCTGGTTGATAGAGTTTGTTATTTCCATTTTAAGATTGATCTAAGGTAATCTTGCTTTTTTATATTCATATCTCTTTTGTATTACTATGGAGGAGCTTTCTCAATTGTTTTAAAGAAGCATTTTGGAAGCTTGATATAGAAAAATTAAAATGAGTAGCTCTTGCATTTCTTACTTGATTTATATTGATGATGTACAATTTTTTGGAAAAACTTCAACTCATAACACAAACAGGCTTAAGATTATTTTAAATTCAATATCAACCTCATTAAATTACCTCTAACTCAATATATGCTCACTTAACTTGAACTATTGATTTTTTCTATTAACTCTTCAATCTTTGACTTTCTATCTCTTATAGATAAAATCAAATCATCATTAGATGTTTGGAAAGCTAAATGTTTGTCTATGGCCAAAAGACTTTAGTTATGGAAACACAATAAGCTTAATCAATATCTTGCTTATTAGTGTCATGCTCTCATGATTCCTAAAAATTGCATCAAGATCATTAATAATCTTTGTTCTAAAATTTTGTTTCATGAAAAACTATAGAAAAATATTTGTATATTATTTCCTAGAATAAAACATATTGAACCAATGATTTTGATGGTTTAGGAATCTATAATGTTGTTTATTTATCAAAGACATTTGCTCTACACTACTTCTGAGATTGTAGCATACCAATAACTTAATTTTTTATTGCTAATGGATAAATATATTATTTTATAGTAATGTCCTTCTTTAATTTATTCATTAGTTAAAATAGATGTATGTTTATGGCACCAACAATATTCTATAGAGTATGTAGTGTTGAACATATGTCGCTAGTTGTATATTTAATTTAAAAACATAAAAAATTTAGACATATGTATCCTAAATAACTATGTTTAAAATTTAAAAATATAAACTAAGTGTATAATTTAATAAATAAATGAAGATAAATTTATTTTTTTACTCTTTCTTTACTACTATCATGATGTATGAAAGGTACATATATTTTTTATTTATCATTTTGCAACCTTAAATAATATTATTTTTTTCATTCATACAATGTTAGAATTTGTCATCACATTTCTTGCATATTTAATTTTGGCAATTACTATATATTATTTTTAATATTAAGAATTATAAAGTATAATGTCTTGTTAACTATGTGTATGTGTTATATATTTTTAAAATAAGTGTCTTAGGTTTGTGTTATTATGTTAACTTGTTCCCCTATTTGTAATGACGCATCATAGGTGTCTATATAATATATATTTTTATAAGACCACATATCATTAATAAAACTTTATTTCTACAAATAATAATATTAATTGAAAAAATTATTACTTTTCTTATAATTGGATCCAAAGTTATTTAGTGAAAGAACCTAGATCTTACTTTAGAAATGAGCCAAACCAAAATTTAAGAGCAAATTAAACAAGCTAGGTCTTGGAAAATCTTATAGGGTTTAGTAGAAATCAAGCCAAATCCATTTTAAAGTTAAGAAGAAAAAATTGAAAAGAATTGAGGAAATACAATTCACACACACACAAAGAGAGAGAGAGAGAGAGAGAGAGATATCAAATCAAATCAAATCAAAGTGTGAAAATTTTCTATCAAATTATTCCTCTAATGCACTTTTTATAGATGAAGATCCAAGTGTATGCTATGTAATTAATAAAATTAGTATAATTTTAAATAAAAAATGGAATGATCTTAGTGTAGCTAGTTATGAAGCAAGTGAGTTTGTTTGCTGATTTGAAGGTTATTCCCGGCAAAGATGAAAATTTTAAAATAACATAAACTCTTAAACAATGAGATATTATTTACTTTAGTCTAATGAGTTTATAATTTTGTCCCTTTAGTACAAGGGTCACTCATTTAATCACTATTCCTATATGAGCATGTTTAATATTAGGATTTCTATTCAAATTTTAATTGTTACACTAAAAGACACTATAAAATGTAAAAGTTTAGCTTTATTCAACTTAAGGAATTTCATAATCTTTGTCACTTAAGTACCTAATGACCTCCCCACTATCATTAACACATAATTATCCACTAAGTGGATATGATATTATAAACAACCCTATAGGTTTAAGAGGTAGCTCCTACCATCTTGTGACAAATATATCTTTGATAATATTTATGACAACCTAAAGCCTATAATCATTAAGATATTGTCTACCTTTTTTCTAATGACTACATGATTTTGTTCCTTTAGTGTAGCTTTTTAGGAGATCAACCTTCCTAATATGCTCCTATATGAGCAAACTTACGTTTAAAGATTTAATAAATTGAATTTCAAATATTATATCAAAATACATCTTGATATTTAAAAGTTCAATATCATTCTACTTATAGTGCTTCATAATAATAACTTGACGGTTAAAATTCAAACAATTATGAACTTTATGTATCCTTAATAAGTATTTTGAGAGAAATCTTCATATAGGATCTTGTATATCAACTAGTACTTTGGGTGGATACATTCATGAAGTTGATCAAAAGTGCTTTCAAAGAGTAATCAATTTCTTAGATCATTCATTTGAGTTCACCATCAAGTGTTAATTATTAAGAGTTCTTAGGCTACTTTTAATGATGTGACTCATAATAACTTCTTAATTAGTGAGGCTACATATTTCTTTTAACTAAGAGATTTTTTTGTACATGCTTCAAACTAATTATAAGTTCAGGCTAGATAGAGTAGGATGCCAGGAGGGTTGAAAGAGAGGGGAAAGAAGATGACGATGTGAGGTCCATTATAACATATCACAAGAAGAACCAGCAAAGCAAGGAAAGTAAAGAGATCAGGATTGGACCTCCGGCCAAAGGAGGCCTGAAACAAGAGGGGCTAAGAAGAAGTAAAGGTAACAACCAAACCCAGAAGGAAGTAGCAACCGACACCACCGGGGAGGAGAAGCGAAAACCCTATCATGCAGAGAAAAAACTTACATTAATTTTAATTTTTTTTAGGTGATTCACATTAATTTTTTTTTGGGTGATTCACATTAATTATTTTATTTTATTTTATTTATATTTTAATTCAAAATAAAATGTATTTAATGAAGATAGTTATTTTTAAAATTATTTTAAATATTTTTAAATAATATTATTTATTCAAGAAAAATAAAATTAATTTTAAAATGTAATGAGTAAACGTATTTTTAAAAGTACCATAAAATATAAATATAAATTATAGAATAAAATTGATCTCAAATAAGCTGTTAGTTATTAAAAAAATTGATATCAAATTTTCTTTATATTAATATTACATTTCAGTGCCTAATTTTAAAAAAAAATTAAAGGACTATTTAGGATCACTTCTATATTTTATTTTATGTTTAATATTTTAATTTTATTTTAAAATAAAATATATTTTTTTATTATTATTATTTTTAACAATATATAAAATATCTTTAGATTATTTTGAACATTTTTAAAAATACTAAAAAACACATTAAATAAATATATTTTTAAAACAATATAAAAATAAAATTATAAATTATAAAATAAAATTGATCCGAAAAACAAATAGGCCCTAAGAAAAATGAAATGTTTGACTGCATCAAAATCAGATTATGTGCAGTTAAACAATCAGTGTTTAGCAATGCCAAGTAATCAAGACTTTTTTTTATTAAACATCATCGCTATATGATGATGTTCCCAATCATTCATATGAAAAGTAATAATCAATTAAATTACCATTAACATATAAATAATTAAATCTATTTTAAATTCTCATCATGATTTAATTAACCCATCAAAATTAAGTGATATATACATACTTATTATATGTGATTTATATTGTATATGTATTATTTATAACATACAAATCATTAAAATACATACAACAAATTATTTTTCACCTCATTGTTTTCACATTAATTAAAATCATAATAAATCATATTATAAAACAAGTAGTACTTTTCTATTTTAATGAACTTTAAATTATAACTTCTAACTTAAAGCTAAACTAGCAATGTTATCTTAAAAAGTAAAACATTAAAATAATAAACAGGCGGTGACAAACCCACTTCTCATTATTTTTAATTTTTTATAATATTAGCGAAAAGGCATCCACGCCTTCAGACTAGCCGTAAAAATAGACCTTAATAACAAAATATTAATGCTTTAGAAAACACGTTGGAGGTGCCTAAACCCGGTCCTCCAAGAGACCATGGCTACAAAACCCGTCAACTCCTCTGCATAATTTAATAATTATTATAATAAAAAGGCATTTACATACATATCACACAATTCTTATATATTTATATATGTAATATCTAAATATAAATATTTATATATATATTATCTAAATTTTTATTATTACAACAAAATAGCACTTTTTTTTACTTTTTTGAAGTTAAATTTACTTTTTGAAATATAAAAAAGTGCTATGTTTGTAAATATCAAATTTTAGATGTTAGATATATAAATTCATAAAAATTGTGTGCTATATATATATATATATATTCCCTATAATAAGTCAGCACTTTTGCCCATCTCACCCTCCGTTAAAACAAACCAAAATGAAGCTCTCCATATAGGTTCATCTCATCATATAAATCCCGCTTCTATACATTTCACCTCAGTAATTACTTCAAATAGATGTTAAACATTATTACAGACACATCCACCTCTTCTTACTTCGATATCCCTCGATATAAATCAATTCACATTCTTTTCTCAGCAATAATCCATCCTCCCCTGCTCTGTTCTCCTTGCCTTCACCATCGCCGCTTTCACTAACATGGATACCAAATACAGTGAAGAAGCCCATAATTTCTACACAGAGATCGAAACACGGATCATGCTCATCTCGGACGAAGAGGATGAAGAACAAAAAAAAAATAGATCTTTGTTCACCATTAATGAAAGGAAACTACTTTTTTTCCCAATGCCTAAAGTATTATTTGGTGTGAACTGGTATAGATCATTTGATATCGGAGCGAAGCAAAGGCAAAGGTATTTTGGGATAGGGAATTGGAAGAAGTTCGTGTGGCAATGGTATATGAGCTTGGATTGAAATGGCGGTGAAGAGGAGAGAGCGGAGTTTTATTCAGATCAGCTTAATGCTCTGATGCTATTGATAATTGGAGAATAATGGACGATTGCTTTAATAATTATATTACAAATAATTATATATTGTTTAGGTTTTTTCATTATTGTATATAATTTGTTCTTTGTATTTGGCAGTTAAATAAAGAAGATTGCATATCTTTTTTAGTTTTCATGTACTTGGGTTGGAATAAAATAGATGCAAAGTATATTATTATATATTTTTATTTTCAGTTATTTGAATCGCCATTTCTGCATATATATATATATATATATATATATATATATATATATATATATATATAAGATCTCATTTGTTGAAGTTAGAAAATTCGCCTTTAAAGAAAATCCTCAATTTAGCTTTTTTCTTGATTAAATCCTCTTGAAGTGGTCACTTGATTTACAAGAAGATAAATATATATGGATCATCATCTTTGATATTTACAATATGTTCATTTGAGTATTTAATAAATTAGTAATTGTGAATTAAGCATTCAAAAATTTATAATCATATTTATATGACATATAAAGTGTAGTTAATATTATCTTGATAAATTCATAAACACTTAACTATTAGAAATATATGATAACGTAAGTTAATTTATCTATGCATTGGCTTTCCTGATGGGAAATAAACCTTGTTCATGAAAATGATAATATATTGATATAAAATATGCTTGATCATAATTATTTTTAAAGTATTTATATATTATAATAGTTGCTAAAGACAATATTTATGGCTATATGTGTTGAAAGTAATGTAGGGAGTGCTTTTTTATTAATAAAAATTATCTATTGAGTTTGCATTATAAACTCATTTACTAATAAAAAGTTTTTAATATAGTGTATCTAATTGATTGATAAATTCGTTAGTAATAAATACAAGTGTAATTGAGTCAAGCTGCACATGAGTTAGCTCGAGGTCTGTTTGATAAATGACTCGGGACTTGAACTCGATGAGTCAAGAAGTCAAGCTTTAGCCAGCTCTAACTTAACTCATTAGCTCAAGATATATATATATATATATATATATATATATATATAAAAAATATATAATTATTCACGATAGATTTTTAGATTTCTCTAAAACATATTCATTTTTTATAAACTTGATATTAATTTTAATTTTTTAATGAAAGGCAGCAAGAGATGTTATAGAAGAAGTGTAAATTATTTTACATATTTATGCTTCTATTCTATATATTTATAAATGAATTATTTTCTTTGAATACAAAGCTAGCTATTTTATGTATGTGAGCTTTTAAGAGAGAACATTATATGCGGTATTCTCACACAATTTTATATTTGAATATTAAATCAAAAATAAATATTTGATAAAATATAAATTAAAATATTTTATCAATTGATATCCGTTGTATCACCTAGTATTTTTTTTAGCATTTAATGCATCGCCATATTAAATCAAGTGTAAATATTTTAATTAGTTTAATGATTATCATATTTTAAAAATAGTAAGACATTTAAATAGTCTACTTATAATCCCTTTCATACATATTAGTATCAATTATATCATAATTAATTATGATTACTTATCAGTTTTATTAATTTCTAAAGTAATGTTAGAGCAACTAAATAAATTCTAATTATTATTTAATCATCTAAGTTAAATATTAATAAAGCTAATTTAAACATTAATTAATATTGATTAATCTATTCATCTTGGAAATTTGATTTCAATTCCTTCTTAGATTTTTTACATTAATTTTACAATAATTAAAATTATAAATCCTTAAAATAGATAGTTAAATAGTTCTATGATTTAACATGTATTAATATTTTTAAAATTTATACTTTTAAATTTTAATAAATTTAAATTTGTTGTGTGTTGGAACATTTAAGATGGTAAAGAGGATGTGTTTAATATTTTAATTTTATATGAAAAATCTAAGGTACATACAAGTTAAGAGAAGAGTTGTAAAAACTAATAATTTTTATGTGAAAACTCAAAAAGAAGCGATCATAACTAAGTGATGGAGGTTGAGCGATTGTAGTTGAGCACTATGATCAAGTGAAGGTCAGAAAATTATAATCGTGCTATTATAGTCAAATGATGATGATTGGGCAACCATGATTGGGAGACTGTAGTTAAGCAAACATCTTTGAGTGAGAATTGTCATTAGAGATGAGATGATGGGTATGGGTTTCCAAGTTGTTCATGACTTCATAGTCTATTGGAACCAATTTGCTAAAGCTAAAGGGCTTTATGCTATAACTTTTCAGGAGTCTAATTAATAGTCATGAGTTGCATTATTTCAAGCATCTAAAGTAAATAGATATGGGTTCTAAGACAAGACACATCCCATTATGATGAAATCTAGATTCACTTTGGATAAAAAAGGTTAACAAGCACAAAAGTAGCTGATGGTAATTTAAAGATTTTGCTTGTGATTGGCAATGGTTCATGAAGACTTTGTATTGTAATTATGTGTTTTCTCATGAAATTGAGATAAGTTTGAATTAAAATTGTTACATCAAGGAGACAATTTTGATATATGATTAAGATATACTTCATTAAGTGATGGTTTTATATAAACAAACCAATTTTAGGGTTGGTAGAATTGGTTTGTGAGCTAATAATTTTCTACTTTCAATTGATTTGTATTTTTATTAACTTTAAGCATTTAGCTAAGTGGATTTATTTTCTAGTCAATTTGTTAGTTGATTTTGAAAAGTAGAATTTATATTTTGGAGAAAGACATGTTGATTATGAAAGCAAAGATTTACATGATAGGTGATGAGAATGAACCAAAGTTAGCATTTGTTGAAAGATAACATGCCATGCTTTTATGTAAAGAAATTTTTTTTTATTCACACATAAAATTACTAATTAACTCACACCAAAATATTATAATTATATTTATTAATGTGGTATTTATATCCACAATTATACATTTATTTTATTATTTGTTTCTACAATAAGCTATAAAACCTAACAAAAGTTTGTTTTTTTATTGTAAAGAATTGAGCGACCATGTAGATTTATAAAGATGCTTTAGTTGAGTTGGGGAATGATCAATTAGTGTTTTACATCATCTTCTTCACTATAACAATCTTCCATTCTTATTACCTTACAATGAAAAATTAATATTCACTGAAAATTAGAGTTTTTTATGTTCAATGATGCTCAATCTCTTTAAAATTTGAAGCTTTAAAATTATTGTTGCTTATTTTGATATGGCTCACTTTACTTAGGTCGGTGAGCTTATCAATTAATAGAAAATATTCTAATTTGAGTTTGGGCACATCTATGATATATCTACCTACCATTGGCCTTGCATGTAGATGCAGGTGTGATATTTGTGCTTAATAATTTCTCCACAATATGATTAACATATGAATATTATGTCATTATCTAATAAGTCATTTATCCCATTTTGAAGCTTTTACATGATAATGTTGAATGTATCTTATTATATTACTTATGTATTAATATTAAGTTAATACCTAACATGAAAAAAACAAATCTTCACTTTTATTTATTTATTTTGATAGATGGCTACTTAGATATCTTGCACAAATTCACCCTCTAAACACAACTTCTCATATGATGAATTTTTTTTAAAGGAGAATCATTACATCAACTATTGGCGGTTAGTAAGAGTGTAGCTCATATCAAACTAATTGAACTTGAGATTGGATCTCATCAAACTAATATAAGGCGTATTGAAATAGTTCTTTTATATTTGTTATATTTGAATTAATGTATGTGTTGTCGAACTTTAAGAAAATAAATTAGCAATTAAGAAATAAATTTAACACAATTAAAAAAATAAAAAATAATTAGATTGAAATTGCGGGAGGAGGTGTCTTGATACTATCCTTAGAAGCGGTCAAGCTTTGGTTGCACCAATTTGTGGTTCTCTTTTTTACTCGTGAGATATAACACATCCCCTTGTCTTGATCGTGTGCACCGATCGGCAAAACTTTTTAATTGTGTGTCTCTTGTTGCCCAAAAAATGAAATGAAGAATAAGAAAATATGAATAGAAAGGAAGAGAGAATATTCAGATTTTCTCATGTCATTCAAGATCACATTATCATCTATTTATAGGTGAAAGATGAGAGCCAAATATAAAATCACATAATTATGATTTATAGCCATTACTAGCTATTATTTAAAGTTATAAATTAATTTATTCATATTCATTTAATTTATGTTATAAATTATATAATTAATATTTTTATTATAATAACATTTTAATAAAAATGTTAAGAATAACATTATATAGTGTAACGTTATTATAACGTTATAATATTATTTTCTTTATTTTTTATGTAATAATTTCCTCTCCAATAAAAAATAATATTTCTAAATAAACTTGAGGTGAATAAAATAAGAGATCAATAATCAATATTTTCATTTTGGACAACTTTTATCACGCATTCGATGAAAGTACCTTCCGGGTTTGAACTTTCACTTAGTATAACCAAAATCTAATAATAATAAATACCATAGTAACATAAGTTTTGAACTAAGTATATAAATCATTATATAATTTGGTATACATATGATATGAGACACACTATAAGTTCTATCAAGGTGTACGCTTTAAATGACACGTGTTGTCATCTCAATTCATAAGAGAGAGAGAGAGAGAGAGAGAGAGAGAGAGAGAAAAAATACAATCTTGCAAAATCCCTCATTCAATCCTCTCCACACCTCTTGCACTTAGTGGAAATGACCACACAATAGCAAAGGAAGACTTGGGAGCTAGAATCCAAGGTTACTAATCAGCCATCACCTCCCAACCATTTCCCATCACCATTAATGGTGATTTTCAGTCATCATTAAGCACATAGGAAAATAGGCACTAAATTGATTGAATTATGCCATTATTCACTCTCCAAGAGCTCTCCCAAGTAGGGCTGTCAAAAAAGCTCGTTGTTCGCGAATAGCTCATGTTCGGCTCACTAAATAGCTCATATTTGGCTCGTTCGTTAACTAAGTGAGCCGAACACAAACAAATATTTCAATCTCAATTTATAAATAAGCCGAACATGATCAATATCTTGTTTGTTCGTGTTCGGCTCGAATTAGCTCAAAATTAATAAATTTATTTAAATAATTTTTTAATTTTATATAAAATATATTTATATAATCATATAAATAATATATTATTAATATTTTGTGTTATATAATTAATTTAGTTAATTAATAAGAATTTTTTTAATTAAAATTTAAGTTCAATAAAGATTTTAAACTAGAATTCAATATAATTGAATCCTATCCATTAACAATATTATCAATGGCTCATATGCATTTTAAAGGTTAACCCTGGATATAAAACCTCATCATGCGCGGCCGCCTACAGCCTACAGTTCCACATCCACTCGCTCCATCGCTTGAATCGTAAACCTAATATCCTATTCCTCTATTGAGTTTTGAGTTCTCATCTCTCTATCTGCGAGTGTGTGTGAATGACTGCGGCTCTCACGAGACTCGCCTCGCTAGTCTTTGGTTTTGGTCACTCCACCGAGCTTCCTCTCATCTTAAAACCTTCGGAGCCTCGATCGTCTCTGTTTGTACATCTTGATCTTTACTTCTTTTTATTATTTTGCTCCATTTTATGGATTCAAATGATGAGTCTCTTTAGTTATCTTTCTCAGTTTTTCTAATAATGATTATGCGGCTTGCGGGTTTTAAGATGCAAACTACAACAATTGTATTTCTAGGGTTTATGGGTTTGGCTCCTTTGAAAGTTTCATCTGTGTGTGTGACTGTGTTTAGCCAGGGTTTTTGGATTTTGCTCCTTTGTGAGTTTCCTCTGCGTTTTCATCTCCTTATCGATTGATATTTCATCTTCGAAGTTCCGTTGGAAACATTTATAATGCTTTATTCTATGGGGTTTATGTTGGCATGTTGCAGTTGCACCTTCACATATTTATGCCGATTGTATTATACTTGCCGACAGTGTAATATTGTATTATCACCTTGACTACTGTTGGCAAGTTCACCTTATATTTATGTCGGCATATGCAGTTCACAATTTGTATATGGACATTGGATAGTGGACTATAGAGTGTGGTGGCATAATTTTAAGTAGCTATGAATCAGTGATGTCAATGAACTTTTCTTGTTGGCATTGAATCATCATCTATGGACTATGCGACATTGTTAGCTTATTTATAATATTTGGGTTTAGGGAGCAATGTGAAATGTGACTAAAGAGAATTGTTCTTTATTACGTGCAATGACATTTGCAACTCCATGTTGTAATGATTGGCTTAAACTTCATTTTATTGGTTTATTTCTATTATTTTATTTAATGCAATGACATTTCAATATTATTTGTGAAACATCCTAATCCTCACCATCTACTGATTAATTTTTTGTGTTAAGTAAAATAAATGTAAGGGATTTAATCTTTTGTGTATTTGGCTATTTGGTTTAGAGTTTAATAGTTTATGTTGCTTTATTCTGTACAATGATACTTTTCATGCAAAGAATTTTAGTGAACATACATGGACTACTTATCTTAGTCATTCTACTAATGATGTTATGGTAATTGATAAACACCTATATGTTATGCATTTCAGTTTGTTATTTCTTTATTTAAAAATGATAAACACCTATAAACACTTATATGTTATGAGTTCCTTTCTTTATTTGGTTTTGAGTTTATTTCTTTGTAATTGTTAAACACCTATAAACACCTACATGTTATGATAAATACCTAGTATGGAGAGTGTATGTGGTCTTAACTCATATTTTCTTTTTTTATTTAGTGTGCTATCATGTCTAATGTGGATCATTCTCAGTCTGCATCATGTGGTAATGATATAGTTGTAGGAGCTGAATATGGTAATGAAATTCCAACTATTTCTTCACAACATGTTGAATCGAGGAGCAAATGTACGATACTAGTGCGAAGTTAAATCTAAGAAAGGTAGAAAGAAAATGTCTTTAGTATGAGTATTTTATAGAAACCACTTCGTATTTAAAGGAGAGTATACCCTCTTTACAATGCATATGTTGTTGCGGAAATTCAATCTAAAGCACAACTTCACAACTCTTGAGACATGTGGGAGAATGTGATAAAATCAAGGCCAAGAATAAACAAGTTGTTGAATTGCTAGACAAAAGGCAAAAAAAATTTATGCCTTTTCATGCCAATTCAGAAATTGAGATTCCATTATTCCATGACCTCAAAAATTATGATCATCTTCAGATAAGAGAAATAATTATGAAGATGATAATTATGCATGAGTATCCATTTATGATTGTTGAGCATATGTGGTTTAATATTCTGTTGAAGGTGTTGAATCCCAATTATGAGAGGGTGTCTAGAAACACTATTAAGAGTGATTGCATGAAAGTATATGAAATGGAAAAAGAGATTAAAAACATTTCTTAGGAGCATTCATAGAGTTTCTTTGACATTTGATTGTTGGACTTCAAATCAAACAGTGGGCTATATGTGCTTAACAATTCACTATATTGATGATTCTTGGAAACTGCATAAGCGAATCATCAGCTTCATTGAGCTTGATACTCCACAACCGATACATTTACTTTTGCTGCAATATGCGATTTTTTATTAGATTGGAATTTGTAGAACAAGTGTTTACTATCATATTGGATAATGCTAGTAATAATGATGTTGCTGCAAATACTTTAAAAATTAATTTTAGTCTAGAGGAAAGTTACATTTTCAGGATCATTTCTTTCATGTTAGATGTTGTGCTCACATCTTGAATATAATGGTTCAAGATGATTTAAAAGAGGTGCAAAAATAACACATAAGATCATGGAGACAATAAAATACCTTAAAAGTCTCCTTCAAGGTTACATAAGTTTGTTGAAGTGGCAAAGCAGGGATCCCCACTTCAAAGGGATTATGCATTGATGTTCCTACAAGATGGAACTCCACTTACTTAATGCTTGAGTCTACTTTTTTTACCGAATGTGTTCATTCATTATGCTCGAGATTCCAACTATAAGTGGTTGCCTTTTGAGTGGTGGTATAATTATGAGCAGATTAGAAGGTTTCTTTCTATTTTTCATAATGTGACTAAAATGATTTCAGGTTCTTCTTATCCAACTACAAATATGTTTCTACCTACTATCATGCATGTAAAGGAACTAATTATTGAAGAATACAGTTCATCAGATGAATTCATCAAGCAAATGGCTACTGTTATAAAAATTAAATTTGATAAATACTGGTGCGAATGCAATTTACTCATGTCAGTGGCTGTTGTGCTTGATCCACATTTCAAAATGAAATTCATTACTTTCACATTTCCTAAAATATACTCTAGTTCTAAGGTAGAATCCAAGATTAAGAGTGTTGAGGATGTTATTTGGGAAATCTACAATCAATATTCAGTAGATATTAGTACTTCAAGCTCTTCAATTCTAGTGGATCTTCACTAGCGAGTTGATGTGCCTTTTCATCAAATTTTGATTGTATGTTAGGATTTGCTAATTTTATTGTTGCTTACGGTTCTATTTATCAAAATCTAATTTGCAAACTTATTTGGAGGAGGATTATACTTGTGCAATAATGATTCATTTGATATTCTTGAATGGTGGAAGATGAGTACTCTCAAGTATCCAATTTTATCCAAAATGACTAAGGATGTTTTAACAATTCCATAACATAACCTTGTTGCATGAATCGCATTTAGTGCTAGTGGTAGAGTTCTTGATGATTACATGAGCTCTTTATCTCTAAAATAGTCAATGCACTTGTTTGCATGGCTAGTTGGATCGAGGTGTTCAACCCAACCTAAAAATCCTTTGGTACTTTTCCAACTATTAATATATTTGATAAATTTCATTCTTTCATTATCTACTTTTATTTGCAAGAGTTAATGGAGGAGGAGAATCTTTATGTGAAACTTTAAAAAATGTTTAGCAATGGAGAAGGATACTAAGCATCAATATATCATCTGCATTTACTCTTTCCAATCTAATTTTCATTTATGCTGTTTAATTTGGACTTATATTTGTGTTTTTAATTTGGACTTATAGTTATGCGATGTTTAATTTGGACATATAGTTGTACTGACTAGCAATGGAGAAGGATACTTTTATTTGTGATGTTTACCTTAGTTTCTTTCAAAGGGATTTATGGCAACTTTGGCAGTTTGGCTAAAGACTATAGTTGGCTGCTATAATTATGTTTATGTTTATTGATTAGTTTGAGATTATTCTATTTTTTGGCATCTTAATAGTTGGCTACCTTGTTTGAGATTATTCTGTAACATGTGGTGGTTGACAGGATGACTTTGTTGGCTAGTTGGGTTGGTTGACACTTTTGGCTGACTGAGTTAGTTATATGGCTAGTTTTTTTGGCTGTTTTGCTCTTTCTATTGCCTGTTGGACCATTGGTGACTAATGTGGGGGGCTTCTGGTTGGCTGACACTTTTGGATGGCTGAGTTGGGTGGATGGCTGGTTTTGACTATTTT